>JAAGAY010146276.1:35835-47854 GCA_011801015.1 Ardeotis arabs | reverse complement strand
CGGCGGGGCCGCGCCTCCGCCCCGCTGGGGCCGGGCCGGGCCGGGCCGGCCGCACCGCGCCCCGCTGGCCCCGGGGCGCGGCCGAGGCGCGGGAGCGGGGCCCCCGGTGCCCTTGCGCGACCGTCGGGGGCCGGGGAAAGCCGCTGCGGCCGGCGGGGGCTCTGCGGCACCAGCCCCGCGGTTCGGGCCGGCGCGCGCGCCCGGGGCTGCCCCGAGCCCTCCCGGCGGGCTCGTCCCGTGCCGGGGCCGCGGAAGGGAGCGCGGGGCCTTTTCGCTGTCCGGGGCGCGGGGGGTGCGGGCGCTCTCGCTGGCTCCTGCGGGTCGCCCGGGTTTCTGGCTCCGAAGGGCCCTGGGACTCGGACGCGGCTTCCTCGTGGCCGCTCCTCCCGCGGGGCGGTGGAAGGGCCCGGTTTGCCCGGTTTGCCCCCGGCGCTGTGGGCAGCCGCGGGTTAGGGCAGCCGGGGCGCAGAGGCCGCGGCGTGGCTCCTGCGGGCGCTGTCGCTTCTCCTTCCTTTGCGGCCCCGCCGGAAGGGTGGCGATGGCTCCCCTGGCGCCGCGGGCCCTTTGCAACAAGTCCGAAACCCGTAACTTCCTTCTCGCACGGCGAGAGCTCCCGCTGACGCTGAGCAGCTGACCTGGCGCCGTGCGGGTTTTGGGTCCAGATTGCTCTGTCGCTCTGGCTTCCCCAGCTCCTTCCAGTGCGGGCCCCTCGGCCCTGACCGCTGAGCAGGGACGCCGTACCGTCCCGCCACGGGCCGAGGGGCGAGGCGTACGGACCGGTCGCGCTCTTGGCGGTGTCTGCGCTGCAGCGCCGGGTCGCCGCACGAGCGGCGGTTGCAGCCCCTGTCACCACGCAGCTCCTTTGCACCCTGGGGTGGGACCGCGAGAGGTTCTCAGGCTCCTTCGGCTGTGAGCGCGTGGAGCTGCCCGCTCGCAGCTCTTGTTCGCTGCCGACAGCTAACGCTGCGGGCGAACGGCAGCCCGGGCTGAGTCGGGAGCAAAAACCCGTAAAAGCAAACGTTACGTCTCCGGAGTGCCGAGTCCCGGGAAGGCAGCAGGCCGTTTCCAGAGCCCGTCCCCCCAGAGCTGCGAGCCAGTGGCGGGGCCCAGGGGAGACGAGAGGTCTCGGACGCTTCCGCAAAGCGACTGCTGCGGCGGCATTACCTGCTCGTCCCCCTGCCTCCCGCTTCCCGGGTGGAGCCAGGGTGGCGCTGTGCCGCGGGAAGGGTCAGCGAGCCCCCAGTTCCTCCTCTGCCGCTGCCTGGGAACCGTCGGAGCCCGGTTCGTTTCTGACCCAGCCCCCCGAGCTGCCCCCGTACACGTGGAGCAGTGGCGCAGCCTGAGCTGCTCCGAGCCGTTCCCGCTGCTGTCCGTATGGCGCGGCAGTGCTTGCAGCTGCACGGCAAACCGGCCGGTGAACGGACCTGGCTGGAAGATAACCCGCAGGAACGGTGACTAACCGATTCGATTCCAGCCGAGCTTGCCGGCGGGCGGAAGGAGGAAGGGTGGGGACCGCTGGAGCTGGCACTGCTGCGCGCGGCTGCGCTGTGGCCTCGGGGGGTCCGAAGCAATCAGCCCACCCGAGGCCCTGACCCCCTCGCTGCGCTGTGCGGCGGGGTCCGTCCCGGGGAGCCGGGAGGTGGCCGTTGGGCGCTGCCTGCCCGGGAACAGGCGCTGTGTTCCTGGCAGAAGGGGGGGCTCTTGCCCTCGCGGCTGCTGGCGGTCCCGCACGGAAACTGCTGAGTGGATCCAGAGGAAACTGCTGACTTGAGGGAGCAGCGAAGGCAGCGGTTCAGCCTCCTGCTGTCTTCTGCCGGCTCCTGTGGCCAGCGGGGACCTGCGAAGGGCCCGGGGTTTCCCTAGCTGTCTCCGCAGCCGAGGAGCCCGCCTCCTGGAACTGGCTCTGGGGCCGCGTGCCGGCTGCGGCAGAGCCTGCGGCGCGTCGGTGCCGTCTCGCAGAGCAGCGGGGGCACCAGCTCTAGCGCTCTGCGACTCGGCTCTGCCTTGAGAGCCGGAGAGCCGCCGTGCGGAGGTGCCGAGCAGGGTGCCCGAGCGTCTCCTGAGTGTCGGAAGGAGCTGAAGGGGGATTTCCTTCCACAACCTCAGAGCAACGCCTGAGGCTTGAGGTGTGGAGCCCCCGTAAGGCACCCACGCCCGCCGCAGGCAGCAGCGCAGCGGGAAGGCTTCTGCGAAGGAGCTGAGCCCTTTGGAGGGCTGCGGGCAGGCCCTCCCTCCCCTGTGCCAGTGCCCGCTGGCTGCAGGCGCCGGCGGCTGCGTGAGCGCGGGTCTCGTCTGTCCCGGCAGCTCAGGTGCGCCCGAGCCCCGTGGCTTCGCGTGGTGCGGCAGCGCAATGGCTGCTCTTTCACGCGCCCGGGAGAGCTCTGGTTTGCTGACGCTGAGCTGTGCTCGGGGCTCCGTCTGGGAAGCCTGAACGGCGAGGTCGGGGCCCTTGGAGAAGTTTGATCCTTCCTGTGCGGCTGCGTGTTTGGAGAGGCAGCGAGGTGCCGTGCGCCGTGGTGATGAGGCGCAGCCCTCTGCGCCGGAGGGCACGGCCCCGCCGGCTGTGTTGCAGGGCCCCTCGGCCCCCGTGTCCGGCTGGGGCGCAGGAGCCTCCCGGGAGCTGTCAGAGGTGGCGTGGCCGCTGCTCCTGGGGGAGCCTGCGGGCAGAGGGGAGGTGGTGTTTCTCCAGGGCTCCTCAGGGAGCTGAACCCTCACGGCCTGAGCCGCTGTTGGTCTGGAGAGCCCTTTCCTGCCTCTGCTGGGCGCCCGCGGTTTTAGGGATCCTGTGGGTGCTGGGGTGGATCTCCGCTGACCTGTCTGGGGGTACGCGCGGTTGTTTCTTTAGCTCTGGGTCACAGGACTGGGGCCGGAGGCGCAGGAACGCGACTGAAGAGCTGGGCATTTGGTTTCTCGGGGCCTTTTTGGTTTTTTCCTGTGCCCTCTGTGGCGTGGTTGTTGGCTGTTGGTTGTTGGCTGTTGGTTGTTGGCTGTTGGTTGTTGGCTGTTGCTGAACACCTGTTTGTGGGCGGCGCTGCCCTGACGGAGCTGGTGAGGGCTGGGCGCTGGTGAGGCGTGGGGGGAAGCTGCTCCCCGTCCGTTACACCGGGAGGCTGGCTGTCGGCGAGGGGTAGCTCTGGAATGGGACCAAACTAATGCATTCCTTAACGGTCAGGATACCTGATCCTGGAAACCGGCTGCGGTTTCAGCTGCGGGAAATCAGTGCGGAATCCTGTTCGGCGCTGGGGCTGCGGCTGGCGCTGCTCTGTTCACCTCACAGCGCAGGTCTTCGCCCCGCGTGCTGGGCGGGCTGCGCGAGCCGGGGCTCCCGACGGCTCCCGTGGCCTGTCGCTCCATTGGCGTGTTCGTAAGGAGCTTTGTCTCTGGGTGCCCTGAGAAGGGGAAGGCGGTACGCACCTGTGGGTGCCGGTGCCGCAGAAAGGGACCAGCCCCGTCAGAGATACGCGCGCGGACACTGGGGATGCTCTCTGCTGTATCAGTGCTTTCCAGGAGGGCTCCAGCAGAGAGAGTTTGTGAGTCAGAAGTCAGTAACTTGGGACTTCAGTCCTGTAAAGCTCTCTCTGAAGGCCCCTCGCTTCCAGTTCCCGAAATCTGCAGAGATCTTGGGAGGAAGGGCCAGGAGTTCTACGGGGCAGGGAGAGAGCGCGACCTGTAGCGCTTGGAGGTGAAATGTAGCCTGGGGGCAAGACAGGACTGCAGCGAGGGGTCGGCGGGAGAGCGGGCGCTTGAGCGAGTGCCCGGCCCTTCCCGGAGTCTGCAGGGCTGGAGGCTGCTTGGACAGGAGCACAAGGAGGGGGCGGGTTGATGGTTTGATGCAGAGACACCGGGGAGAATCTGATCAGCTGGTCGTGTGTGATGTAAGATTAAATGGCCTTTTCCAGGATCTCCGTCCAGGGCGCTGGAGAACGCTGCTGTTTCTTGCGAAGCGCAGAGATGAGGCGGTTGTTGGGAGCTGTAAGCGCGAAGGTACAACGGGACGAGCTCCCCTGCACAGCCGCGCCTGTGCCAAAGCCCTCGCGCTAACGGCAGCGCGTCCGTCCTCCCCCCACCTTCCTCTGTGACAGCAGCAGTCAGGCGTTGGCGCCCAGAAACGTGTCCTGCCCCCGGGGCACCCCCAGAGCCGTGCCAGCCTCTCCCGGGGAAGCGCCGCCAGCGCAGGACAGGTCAGCAAGCCTGTTCTCGGGTTTGGCAGCGGGCGAGGAGCGCGTCCCGCCCGGGCCCTGGCTGCAGCCTCGCCCCCTGGGAGCTGGCGCCGCACCTCACCCGGGAATCCTGGCAGGCGGGCCGCTCGCCCGTTCCCCCTGCCCTCCCCTCCCCTCCCCTCCCCGCTCTGCGTGCCTGCCGGCAGGGCTGCTGCAGTCTTCTCTTCTGGCGGCGGTGTGCAGAATTCCATGTCCTGTGTCCGATCGGTCTCCTTTGCCCTGTTCCCCAACAGAGCAGCTGCGATATTTGTAGCTGAAAACGTGGCGGGTGGCACCGCCGCTGTTCTGCTGTGACAGCGGCTGCGGGGCTGGGCCTGGCCGTGGCGTCAGGCCGGCTCCGGCGTCTGCAGAACTCGCCCTGCGTCACGAAAAGTGAGCTCTGCGAGCTGCGCGCGGTGAGCGCCAGCGCTGGGGCCTCTCTGCCCCCTTTGCGTGGAGATGGGATAATTCAGCGGTGCGCTTCTGCGTCCGTTAGCTGAGAGACGGAGGGGACGGGTGACGGGTAGCTCGTTTGGGTACCTGCGTGGGAAGCTTTGGGCGCGTGCAGATCGTAATTAGGGCGGTGTTTAAACAGACTGTGCGCCTTGTGTCTGGAGCAGGTGCTGGAGTTCTTGACTGGTTCAGAGCAGGAAACGGAGTTCTTGCGCTCTGCTGTGAGCTGTGTGTGCTAGCGCAGAGCTCCAGGCAGGAATATCGAACAGGGAGCGCCAGGGAATGACAGAAACATCTGGATCCCTCAGCAGAGAGTTTGTGAAAGATTTTGCTTGTAAAAACAAAACCATTGGAAAGCAGCCACTGAAGGCTGTGGAGTCTTTAGAGCCCGGGTTGGTACTGGTTGCAGGACGGCGTGCCGCGCGGAGCATCAGGAGTCACCGCGGGTGTCGTTGGCTTTTACCAGGCCTTCAACGGGAGGTCGGCGTCGCCTTTCGCCGCCCTCAGCATGCGGCCGGGCGATCCCGGCTGGAGTCTCGGACAGCCGAGCCAAACCCGCGCGTGTTTTTAACGCGCTGGCTGTTTCCCTGGCCGCGTGCGACACGGACCTTTGAAGAGGACTGCGCGCGAGACCAGCGGAGCCAGGTGTCTCGCTCCGCTCCCGAGGCAGCCGGCGCAGAGCAGATTGATCTGCTTGAGTTGCAGACCGTCAGCTCCGATTGCAGCAGCGGCTCCTGGCGCTTGCGCCCGCGGCGGGGCAGAGGCCTGTTCTTAGCTGGAATCGCGCGCTGTGGGGAGCGGAACGGGACTGGGTTTGTTCTGGGCTCAGGTTTATTGTGAGTCAAAGCCTGCCGTGGCTGATCTGTGGAGAAGAGTGGTTTTTCTTTGGCTTGGGCTGTTTACCCGTTCCAGCTTACGAGTAAAGCACCGAGGCTGAATTTTTCCTGCCCTCTTGTGTGGGCCCCCGTGGGCTGAAGACGAGACCTGGCGTGCTGGAGGAGTCGGCAGGGGCAGCGGGGTGCGGGCCCTGGCAGGGCTGTGTCCCCTGACAGCCCGGGGAGCCGCGGCGGAGCCGTTCTGGGGGAGCCTGGCTGGTGCTGCCGGGCTGCGCTGCTGGGAGGGGCCCGCGCTGGCGCAGCAGGTGGGTGCAGTTACGCTTCTCCTCCCCACTTCAGTGTAACTCGCGCGTGTGAGGATGGCAGAGCAGGAGCCGACGGCGGAGCAGCTGGCCCAGATCGCCGCTGAAAATGAGGAGGACGAACACTCCATCAACTATAAGCCACCTGCCCAGAAGAGCATCCAGGAGATCCAGGAGCTGGACAAGGACGACGAAAGCCTGCGCAAGTACAAGGAGGCGCTGCTCGGTGCCGTCACCGTGACTGCAGGTGAGCCCTGGGCCCTGGCTGCGCCTCGCTGGAGCCAGAGCTCCGTCAGTCACCTCCGGCCCCAGCCCCGTTCCCGCCCGGAGCTGTTCTCCTGGCTCTGTGCGCGTCGTGGGAGCGTGAAGGCCTGTGTCTGCGCTGCCGCTGTGCTGCTCTCTGGCCCTTGGAAGAAGCCCGGTGTCCTGGTTTCGGCTGAGACCCACGACTCAGGGACTGAGGGGCGGCGCTCTGCCGTTAGAGGGGGTGCTCCTGGGGAGAGTGTGGGCTGGGGCCGCTGCAGCGGGGAGCCCCCACCGCCGCTGGCTGGTGCTCTCACTGGGTTTCTTGCTCTTTCAGGACGTGCCCTGGAAAGAAAAGGAGTCCCGCTGGCTGGTATTAGGGGTGGGTGTTTAACAGCCTTTTCCCGTGCCTTCTAGATCCCAACGCTCCAAACGTGGTGGTGACCAAGCTGACTTTGGTCTGCGCTACCGCTCCTGGCCCGCTGGAGCTGGACCTGACAGGTGAGCTGGGAGAGAATTCCCGCCCTCCTCCCAGGCCGGAGCCGGCGCGGTGTGGGGCCCGGCAGAAGGCCGCGCAGGAGCACAGCTGCGTGGTGGGCAAGCCCTCGTACGTCACAAGCGCCCCCGTGCTGGGTGCAGTCGGGCGCCCGGGGCACCGGAGGGTTCCGCCCTCTGAGCCGGCGGCTGCCCGGCCTTTCTGCTTCCGCTGCCTCGTTTTGTGGCGGTGTGAGCTGCCGGGCGGGGGAGCCAGCCGTCCTCCAGCCCGCGCAGCCACGCGGACGGCAGCTTCGAGATGGTGACAGCCTCGGAGCGAACATCTGCAGAGGAATGTTCTTGAATTAACCGCGTTGCCGTGCTGCAGTGTGCTTTCACAGGGCGTCGCTTGCCCGCCTCTGGTAGCGTGGGCAGTGCAGCAAGGGGTCCTGTCACGCGAAAGCAAAAGGACGAACCGCGTGTTGTGCAGGCAGCAAGGATCGCACCCGCTGCTGCAGATCTGTCCTGCTCACCTCCTGCAACTCGACTTCGCCCCAGAGCGCAGTGGGACGGGACTCTGAGCAGCCCTCTCCCTTTTCTTCGCAGGTGACCTGGAGAGCTACAAGAAGCAAGCGTTTGTGCTGAAGGAGGGTGTGGAGTACC
Source organism: Ardeotis arabs (assembly GCA_011801015.1). Lineage (NCBI taxonomy): Eukaryota > Metazoa > Chordata > Aves > Otidiformes > Otididae > Ardeotis > Ardeotis arabs. Next base: position 40,684 of record JAAGAY010146276.1, on the reverse strand, counting down.
GGATAAAAATCTCCTTTAGGGTAAGGATTCAGATCTGAAAACTGAAGAATGAGCGGAACACCGGGCTGCTCAGCGTAGGGAGCGCCTGAGCCCCGAGAAGCGGCGCGGTGGAGGGGGTTGTCTCCTGCCGTGGGTGGGGTGGGCAGCCTGTGAGATGTCTCCTACAGTCCGTGCTTGTCTCCCGGCAGGTTAACAGGGAGATTGTGTCGGGGCTGAAGTACATCCAGCACACGTTCCGGAAAGGCGTGAAAAGTAAGTGCTTCTCGGTGGCTCGGGTACTGCTTGTGCGAAGGCCTTCCGCTCTTTCCTCTGCGGTGCCGGGGGCTCGCCCGCTGGTGCCCCCGCCGCTCACCGTGGGAGGAGGCGGTCTTCACCTCTGTGCTGCTGAGCCCGTGGCCCAGGCTTCTGGGTCTGCTGCAGCGTGGCCACCTGCGGCCCTGGCTGCGCGGGGCTGTTCATGTGGGGGACGTTCCGGCTCTCTCAGCTCCTGCGTGGGTCGCTGTCGCAGTGACAGACCTGTCATTTGCTTTAGCCTCGCCCCAGGCGCAGGGGGGCTCTTCAACAGCCTCCGTACGCCTCTTTTTCTCCTTCTAGTTGACAAGACCGAATACATGGTTGGGAGCTACGGCCCCCGAGCAGAGGAGTACGAGTTTCTGACCCCCATGGAAGAAGCCCCTAAGGGCATGCTGGCCCGGGGCAGCTACAACATCAAGTCCAAGTTCACAGACGATGATAAGACTGACCACCTGTCCTGGGAGTGGAACCTGACCATCAAGAAGGATTGGAAGGACTAGCCCTTCCCACGGCCAAACCCCAGAGAGCGCGAATCAGACAGTGGCTACCGTAGAATCCCCCTGTACCAAAGTGCTGACATTGGAACCCCCGTACCTCTCACCCCGTTATAATTTGACCAGAGAGCTCCGTTTTGTAACGTGCCCCCTCCCCAGAGAATCACTGAGTGCATTGACCAAACCGTGCTGTCTGCGTCGGGTCTCCAGCTGCCCGTCCCGGGGCCCCGCTGCCCCAGCGCAGAGGCGGGAGCGCTTGCTCCCGCGCCAGGCCCTCTGCTGCTTCTCACCTTCCTTTACTGGGGCAGGTGCCGAAGGGGAGAGACCCCGCGTTCTGTGTAGGATCCTGCGCCTGGCTCTCCTGCGCGCGGCTCGGGGCAGCTGCTGTCTCCAGGCAGCTGAAGAACTTTGATGCCAGGCAGCTCCTGAACCTGTTTGTTGGCTAAAATCACGTCCGCCCTGCCCCTCCCGCCCAGTCAGTGTCCTGGGAACGCTGGCAGCTTCATTTGTGGATGTTCCCTGTAACCATGATGCCTTAACGTGTAACACGTATCCTCTAGGGAGGGGGCCCTGCCCTCGTTACACTTTTAAATGCCCCGCACCCTCCCCTGTTTGTTGGCATGGCGCTCATCTTGGTCACGCCCCTCATGGGAAATTAGGAAAGAGTCGCAACTTCCCGCTTTGCCGCTGGTCCGTTCTCCACCCGAGACGCGACATCTCCGGAGGGGAGGGCGGTGTGGCGTCCTGGGTGACGCCTGGCCGCCCCCCCTGGTTCCAGAGAGCCGGGCTGGCAGGACCCCCGCCCCGTCCGCGTAGAGCTCCCAGCTGCGGCAGCCCTGGCGCCGGCGGGGCAGAGAGCGGGCCGCGAGGCGGGCGGGCGGGCGCAGGAGTCGCCAGCGGTGCCGTCACCTCGCACTTCTCATTGCAGCCAAGGCAGCTGCAAAGCACTGAAACCGCGGGGCAGCGCCCGCCCTCCGGGCTGTTTTGGGCGGAGGACGGCCTGTTCTGTTTCTGCAGCTGCTCTCCCGATGAGACCAACGCAGCTCGCAATGGACACGCGTTCAGAAGCGGTTAATGCCTTACGTATCTGTTCTGCCTTGAAAATCTGTGCCTGGCCTGTCAGTATTTATTGCCTTGACACTCGGCTGCCCCGTGCCCGCGGCAGACCCCCGCAGCACGCCAGCCTGCCGCCACGGCTGCGCCGGCACGGCGCTCGGGGCCAAGGAGCCCTCTGGGCAGGCACCTCCCAGCCCCACGGCCCTCCCATTTGGATCCCACCACGCTGAGGTCGTATTAGAACCGGGACCAAGTTCATGTGGCTTTCTCGTAGCTACGTCTTTGCCTCTACTTCTCCCTCGCCCTGCCCCTAGAGAGATTTTTGTTAATTTGATTTGGTGCATATTGTCTGTAAATCCTAGACCCGGGTTAACAGGTTTGGAATCATCGTCTGCTTCTCCTTTTATGACAGTTACAATAAAATCTTTGAACTGACTGTCCCTTCTGGTTCTGGTCTGGAACTTCCTGGTGCGCGGGGTGAGAAGGGCGTGGGGAGGCGGAAGCGGTGCGTCTCTGAGGGGGCGAGGCTGGGGGTCTGCGCCTCGGCCCGCCCGGCTGCGCCCGCTCCAGCTGCAGGCGCGAGGCGACGTTCCTGCGCAGCCGGAATGCGGGAGAACAGAACCCAGGGAGGCGGTGTGTGATAAGAGCCTGCGGATGTTTACAGAGCGTGTGGCATGTTTGTGTGGCGGATAAGGAAAGCGCAGCCGGGAAAAGCTCCTCACAGCCTGCAGCGCTGCAGCGAGGAGGCGGCCCGGCCCCGCTCCTGCTCTGACAGACTCGCGGCGGTAACAGAACTGAACACGGCAGGGAACCGGCCGAGCCACCAGCGCAGGCCCGGCTCTTGCTCCCAGGAAAGCTGCCGTGCTTCCCAGATGCCGCAGCTGAAGGAAACCGCGAGGGCTGAGGCGAGACACCTGCAGCGGGGCAGGAGCCGCCTGCGCGCCCGGAGCCCGCTCTGGAAGGCGCACGGCGCTTGCGCTGCGCCGTGCTGTAAGCTGTGCCCAGCCGCGCGCCCGCGGCCCTCCCTGCGCGTGGGGACGCGAAAGGCAGCGCAGGAGCAGGCGCTGGAGCGGGCGTCGCCGCGGCTCGTGTCCGTTGGCGCGAGCCCAGATGCGCCGATAAGGCGAACAAAGGCCCTGCTTGTGCTGGCCCCCAACAGCCGCTCTGCGGGCAGCAGCGCCGGGGCGAGATCCTGTCTGACGCAACCTCCCGCTCTTTGGCAAGTCTTTCCAAACGCTGGACGTTGCCGTTTCTGTTAGACCGTTGCCGCGATGGTGGGTGCCCGGGGAGGGGCAGGCAGCGTGGCTGCGACCGGCTGTAGCCGCAGGGACCGAGGGGCCACGGCGGTGACTCAGTGCCCGGGCTTTCTCCGGGGCGCGGTCCTCGCCGCAGGCTGCCGGGCTGGGCTGTCCCACCGGCGCGCTTGGGCCGAGCAGCCCAAGGACGCGCAGCTCCAGTCCCGGGCCGGGCGGGACACGGTGGCCGGGTGAATCTCGCTACCTGTGGCTTCCCAGCCCCTCCCAGAGCTGCGCCTCCTCAACCTGGGGTCCGAGCCTGCGGAAGAGCGGCCCGGGCTGCTTCTCTGTCAGGCGGCCGTTTGCGCCGCAGCAGCCCGGTCTGGCACAGCAGCTGCCTGGAAGCAGCAGAGCCGCGGCTCCGCGAGCGCGGCAGCTTTCGCCTGCGCCTGCCGACAGGCAGCTGGGGGGAGCCGAGGGGAAGGGGAGAGCTTGTGAGTTACGGTGGTGCAGCACGGGAGAGCCCCGGCCGCGGGCTGGACCGGCTGCGCCAGCCGCTCGCGGTGGGGTGACGCTGCCCCCGCCGAGAGCCCAGCAGGCGGCCGGACAGAGGAGGGGGCTCCACCCCAGAGGGGGCGCGGTGCCCCCCCCCGTGGGCTGACCCCTGGCAGAGCCTGCAGCGCAGGGATGGTTAAAGGGATTTGGAGAGCAGAGAGCACCCGTGCTCCGCTCGTGGGGCGCCGCAAGGCCGGCACAGGGACCGTGCTCAGCAGCCGCAGGATCCTCGCCCGGCACCAAAAACAAGAACGAGGGAGTTCGGCACCTGCGAGGCGTGCGCGAGCTGCCGGCCCCGCCAGGGCTGCTGAGCGGGGGCCCCGCCGCCCCCGCGCCACGCGGGGCCCCGCCGCCTTTGCTGACGTGCGGCCATGCGGGGCGGCAGCTCGCGGCCGCGGGCCCCAGGAGCGCGCTGGCAGCGGGACGGGCCGGGCCGTTCCGGCAGGGCCGGGCCCAGGCGCTGCCTGGCCCGCGGGACCGCGCAGGCTGCAGGCGGCCGAGCACCGGCGCGGGATCGCGCTCCGGCCGCAGCCGCCCCCCGCACGGCCCCGGGCACTGCGCACTCGCTGCGGCTCCGCCACCCAGGGCCCCGCCGGACCCTGCCCGCGCGCGAGGAAGGCGGTTCCGCCCCCAGCGCTCCCGGGCCGCCCCCCGCAAGCCCCGCAGGGCCGCCGGGCTCCCCGCGCGCGCTGGGGTGCGGGGGGCAGCGGCTCCGCTCCGCCGGCGGCCGGCGAGGGGCAGGGCGCGGCCGGGAGCCGCCGCCGCGCTGAGCAGCGGGCGCGCGGGAGGAGCCCGCAGGGGGGCGCGCGGTGCGGGCCGCCCCCCGCAACCCCGCGGCCTCGCGCGCCGTGCGGCGCCCCGCAGCGCCACGTGCCCCGCGGCCTTTCCCTCGCGGCCGCCGGAAGAGCCGCTTTCCCTTCCGGGCCGGGTCACCGGGCGGCGGACGCGGCCCAGTCAGAATCCACCACGCGCGCCTGGCCGCGCGCACGCGCAGTGCCCGCCCGCCGGGACCGCCCGAGTGCCACGTTCGAGGGCAGGCGGCCGCGCGAGGCGGCGGCGCTGGCCAATCGCGAGCGACGCAGCGAGGAAAGGAGCCAATGGCGGCCCGCGGGAGGAGAGCGAGGCCAGCGGCCAACCCGCGGCGGCGGGCGCCGGGCGTGCCCAGGGCGCCGGCGAATGGGAGCCGCGCGGCGGCCCGGGCGGCGGGCCGAGCCA
>JAAGAY010146276.1:22186-35815 GCA_011801015.1 Ardeotis arabs | reverse complement strand
CCGCTGAGGCGCCGGGCTGGGCCGGGGGGGTCCGCGGGGCCCCGGGTGCGGGTTCTGCGCCGCGCTTGGCCCTGCCCCGGGCAGCTCGCGGGACGGCCGGGGCCCGGTGGGCCGCGGGGGCGTCGCGCCCGGGACCGGGGGCTGCGGCCGGCGCTGACGCCCTGTCCCGCAGACGCCCCGTGGTGCGGGCACTGCAAAGCGCTGGCGCCCGAGTACGCGAAGGCGGCGGCGAAGCTGAAGGCGGAGGGCTCGGAGATCCGGCTGGCCAAGGTGGACGCCACGGAGGAGTCGGAGCTGGCACAGCAGTTCGGCGTGCGCGGCTACCCCACCATCAAGTTCTTCAGGAACGGCGACAAGGCCGCTCCCAAGGAGTACACAGGTGAGCCGGGGCGCCTGGCCCCGCCGCCCGGGTGCAGAGGGCAGCGACGTGGCGCCGGGTCCTTGCACCTGGCCCCACGCTCCTGCGTGCGCTGGTGCGGCCGGACAAGGTCCACGGCGGCGCTGCAGTGGCTGTGCTGGGGTGCGCGTTGTGCCTGGGGTGGTGAGGAAGGAGGCTGCCTTTCGCAGCCTGCCTGACCTGATGCTGGGGAGATCCCTGATATGAGCTAAAGCAGAGGGGATTGCTTTTTGCACGGGGAAACAAAGCCATCCAGTTTGGTTTGTTGCTCGGCTTGGCTTTACTCAAACAGTGTAATGGGCAGAATTGAAAAAATGCTTGGTGGTTGGGTAAAGGGGCGAACACGAGATGTAGGATGGAGGTGTGAGGAAGACCAAGATGAGCAGAATTCACCTAAAGCAAGCTGCGTTGTGCTGGGTGCTGAGGGTAGCACCAGAGTACTGGTTTCTAAAGGAAAAGGTGATTTATTTGGCGTTCTGGAGAAGCGCTGTATTGCTGGTCAAAGTTTGAGAATGTGCTGGGGCTGGAAGCAGGGAAGAACGGATTCCTGGAGCCCCTTGCACCTTGGCTTAACAGCTGTGGATTAGCTCAGTTACAGCAGCAGTGAAAGGAGGAGACTTGTGCAAACGCTGTCTCAGCTCTCCCGACCTCTCGGCCAGCTGCCGAGCAGCCTGTCTCGAAGCTTGGGGGTTTTGTGTTTGTAGACTTAGTCGAGGGAAAAAGTGAATCTGTGTTCTTATCTTTCTGGTGTAGCTGGCAGAGAAGCAGATGATATTGTCAGCTGGCTGAAGAAACGCACCGGCCCGGCTGCAACCACCCTGACAGACGCTGCTGCAGCGGAGACGTTAGTGGATTCCAGTGAAGTGGTTGTGATTGGTTTCTTTAAGGTAGAGTCTGTGCTTCCGTTTGAGAGGCTCCTGTCTGTGTCTAGAGCCTTCCCTGCGTTCTGCCCGTGGGAGCTGACAGCTGGGGAAGGCTCTCCGTATTGTGAAACACTTGCTGCCTGCCTTACTTGATCTTCCAGTTCTCTGGCTGGTAAGCCCTGGGCTGTTTGTGCTTCAGTTTGATGTCTCTCATGTGAGACACCTTCCTTTATCCTCCAGGACCTGACGTCAGAGTCTGCAAAGGAGTTCTTGTCGGCAGCGGAGGCCGTGGATGACATTCCTTTTGGGATTTCCTCCGGTGACGATGTCTTTGCCAAGTACCAGCTTAGCAAGGATGGTGTGGTCCTCTTCAAGAAGGTACTGGTTGGTGCAAAGCGTGAGCACCACGCTTGAGTCTTCTGCCTCTTCGTACCTTTTCTCTTATTAGTCAACTTCAAACGAGGGCAGCCCTGGACGAAACAGCAGAAGGTCCTGTGCTGTTAACCTGGCTGTTTGCAAGCTCAGAGCTTGTCGGGGGAGGAGAGTGGAGCCCCCAGCCCCCTTTGTGGGGCAGCAGAGCCCCCAGCCCCCTTTGTGGGGCGCAGCCGGGAGCAGAGGGGCCCACAGCTGGCGCGGGGCAGCCTTGTTGGTCTCCTGGCCCGGTGCTGCCCCCCTGAAGCTGTGCAGGCCTTTGTGTCCAAGCTGTTGCTTCGCTCACTCCCTGTTTTGCAGATATCTGGCTGTAGCGCAGTAATGTCGGCACAATCTCTAGAATGCTCGTGGCTGTAACTGGCGGGGCGTCCCGTGCCCTTCCCCGAACCTCAAAGGTCTTAAACAGGACGGTCGCCAAGTTCTTGACGGCTTGCCGTGATGCTCTGAGACCGTGGCTTGGCGAAGCCGGGTGAGGCACGCTCGCACCGAGCTCTGCCGCAGTCGGTCAGCGGCGGTGTCCGAGAGGCGGTGTTCTGCTCCTGCGCTGCTGCGGGTTCTGTGGCGTAGCGATTCCAGCAGAGTTCCTAAGGATTTGCAGTTCCAGCTGATGAGGCCGGGGCAGTTGGAGTACATGCAGAGGGATGCTGGCCATCTACAGAATCAGAAATAAGCTGGCTGATGCCCTTTGCTATTAAAACCCAAGTCACTGGAGTTAAGTTCTAGGTTTGGGGAGACGAGCAGCGGTTCCTTGGACTTGGCGGTACCGCACGCGTGGGTGCGGTGAGGCAGGCCGGAAAGCTGCTTTGGGCTCAGACTGATTAAATCTGTAAGTGAATCAGTCATTGATCTGACCGGTTTGGCCTAAGACAGGCTAAAGAGTTGAATGAAATTTTATTTCATTCCTTTTTCAGCTGAAAGAGCATGTTTTATTCCACTGCACCTCTGAAATTGTAGTTGTTATGGTGCTAGAAGCTTGTAGACTTAAATTCTCAGTGAGATCTTTCAGCTCGGTGTGGCTGAGGGTGCACTCACCTGCCTGACGAGCTCAGCATGTAGGGTTTTGCAGCTGGAAGAGCGGGGCTGGGTGGTGGGAGCAGCGTGTTCTTGGCTGACCTGCTGCCTGTGCGGTGCTCGTCTGGCAGTACAGCTGGCTGTGCGGCGTTCGTGGCTAGTGCTGGGCTGCGATGGCTGCTTGCAGGGGCTTCCTCAGCTTCTCTTCGCGTCCTTTGCAAACGCTGACGTCCAAACAAGGTGCTCCTCTCAAACCGGCCGTGGGGAGCACCGGCACCGGGCTCCGAGCGGGGCAGCACAGGAGATCGCTTTGAAGTGGCTGGGTTACAGCTGGGCTTCCAGCGCTGACGAGTTACTGCGCTGGGTTTTGTCTGGTTCCCTGTACACTTAGTCACGTTCAGCTCTCTCTAGAAGGGACTTGTGTTGGTTTGGTCTGATGTGCTATCCTCTAGCCCTAATCCTATGAGTTCTGCTGAGGTTTCCTCTGATTCTGAAGCACTGGGGCAACGGCAGGACCAATCTTTAACATAAAGGAATTTTCAAGCTATTTTCCATAAGCGTGGCTGATTTGGGTGCATCTGGAACGAAAGCAATTCAGTTCCTGGCACTTCTCGGTCCGGTGTGTTAGGAGCAGGAGGAACCTTGATCTAAAGGCCGACCATGGGGCACTGGAGAGCTGGGGTGCTGCAGGAGTGCCCTGCTCTGCGTGGAGAGAAGGCAAGATGCCCTTTGAATGCTGCCTCCTTGTCCCTGTTTCGAGGCAATGTCACGGCGGTGCCATGAGAGCTCTCAAACGTTTCCACCCCAGCCCAGGGTGAAAATGAGCACCAGCAGTAGCCAAATACTGGGCTGTGAGGACCAGACAGGGTTTTTACCAGCAGCTGTGGTTTTGGACTTGGTTCAGCTTCCTGCAGTTAGTGGGGTCTAAGCTGGGGGGGTTTGTTGGCTCCTCATTCTCATCTTGTTTTGAGTTGTCCAGACCTGCAAAGCCCCTCAGACTGTTCTGGAGATGCTGAGGCGGTGCTGAGTGCTTGTGAAAGTATTTACAGGGTTAATTTCCAATGTTACGTGTTCTGCTCAGCTTTTCTGCTGGGACTGGTGTGCTTCCTCTAACAGAAGGTTATCCGGGTACGCTCGCGCTTCTGCCAGTAACTGGAGCGTTGCCCTGCCATGGGACCGCAGTGTTGTCCTGCACGTCCTCTAGCTGTGCTGGTCCTCTACGGCTGCTCCCTTTCCCGGCTGCCAGCGAGGGTTCTGAGAATCCCGGTCAGGGACGCAGGTGATGTCCTGATACAGAAGCGTATCTGGCCCCTCCGCTGCGGTGTGCGTGTTGGCATGTGCTGCTGCCTCTGGGACCACCCGCAGAGCCGAGCGGATCCCTGTTTACTGGCACTGCACAGGGGGCTCTGTCACTTCTTTCACAGCCCCGTCCGGTTCGTGTGCCTCTGCTCCGACACCGCGCGTTCCTGCCGAGCGGGAAGCTGCCTGTGCGATGCCTTCTACAAAGCTGAAAGGCAGCTGTTAATTTTCTTTCTGGTGACCTATTTCAAATTGTTTCGCGATCGTGCAGAGCAAAGCCGAGGTGTAGGCTGAGCGTTCTGTTGCTGCTCACCTGCTGCTGCTGGCAGACGATGTAAGGCTCTGCGTGCCGGGCGGGTGGACACCTTGGTGCACGTTCGGTGTGAACACGTGGTGACCTTGCTGAGAGATGGAAATCTGCTCTGAACAAGTGCAGCTGAGATCTGCTGGGGCAGGGACTCTGAGTGCGTCTTGTTTTCTGAAAGAGACTTGTACGGGATACGGAAGCGTTCTAATACAAGAATATCTGGTTTTGCAGTTTGATGAAGGCCGTAACAACTTCGAAGGGGATCTCACGAAAGATAATTTACTGAACTTCATCAAGTCTAATGCCTTGCCTCTGGTCATAGAGTTCACTGAACAGGTAGGTCTTCAGATACTTGTTAAGGCATCTTCCCATAGCTACCATGTGAATATAACAACGCTTAAATTGTAGTTTTTCTGATTGTGTTTTATCTTGAAGCTGACACTAGTTTGGAATTACAGAGGAGTGTGAAGAACACAAGGGAAAGGAGATATAAGTTGGCTGTTTAAAGCAGTCCTGTAGTGTTGGAGGCTCCTGTGGTCTAGTCAGAATAGCAGAGCCAAGCTGATCTTGACACTGATTTACCGCTCTTCCAAAAATAAAGTTTATTTTCTGCTCCTCAGACTGCTCCTAAAATCTTTGGAGGGGAGATCAAGACTCATATTCTGCTGTTCCTACCAAAAAGTGTGTCTGACTACCAAGAGAAACTGGACAACTTCAAGAGTGCAGCTGGAAACTTCAAAGGGAAGGTGAGATGGATTTCTTGGGTTATGAATTAAGCGGCCACCTCCTGCAGAGAAGCGTAGCACTGTCTATACCCACTTAGCAGCTGTGGGGGAGGGCTTGAAGCTAGCTCTCTACCTGTGTCTCTTGACAATAGGCGACTGAGTCACTTGCGGCCTTGCACACGGGCTCGCACAGCTGCTGAAGGAATAGCAGTTAACTCCTGACTTTCCTTCTTGCGGATGTAGATCTGACTCTGCCTTAATCGCCGTCAGTGCCAGGTCTGTGCGTGCGCCGCTTGAACTGTGCGGCTGCAGCGTTCGTGCTCGGACAGGGCGCCCTCCCGATGGGCTTGGAGAAGGAAGCGGGGCCAGTTCAGCCGCTACCTGCGCAAGTGTGCGTGTAACGTATCGAGAGCCACTCGTCTTCACCATGCTGCCTCTGACTCTTTCCTCCAAAGATCCTGTTCATCTTCATAGACAGTGACCACAGTGACAACCAGAGAATTCTGGAGTTCTTTGGCCTAAAGAAGGAGGAATGTCCAGCTGTCCGTCTGATCACACTGGAGGAGGAAATGACCAAATACAAACCTGAATCAGATGACCTCACAGCAGACAAGATCAAAGAGTTCTGTAATAAGTTCCTGGAGGGCAAGATCAAGGTAATAAAGATAAATACTGCTGCTGGTAAACCTACTGGCTAAGCAAGGATAAAAAAAGGTTCCGGTGAGGAGCTGCATGAGTCATCTGGAGAAAATCCTTCCAACTAATGTCCGGGATATCTAGGGGGCTTTGTGCTGAGAAACGAAAGGCGAGGCTACTGGGGCATGGAGACGGTGGGAGAGCGAGCTGTGTGTGTACCTGAGTACAACCGGGGCCTGCTCTTTCTGCTGCTTATGGCAACTGTGCTGTTTAGCTGGTTGCTCCTCCTGCCAACAGTCTGTGGAAGGTGTGAACTTTTGTGGCATGATTTAATCGCTTCCAGCTCGCATCTGCTGGAGGTAGCCGTGTGCAATGTATTCCAGTAGTGACTTTAGCTAAACTGTCCTGTGGGAACGATACTGTCAGCAAGATTGTTTCCTTCCTTCAGAGCTCAATTGCAGTTCGCTCTGCACAAGAGCACCTGTTATTCCTGCTTGCTCCTGGTGGGAAGTAGACGTTCTGTGAGCAGAAGCAGTGACTGATTCATCTCATTGCTCACAGCCTCTGACTGAGGCATGGGGGGGTGGTTAAATTGGGTTTTCCAGGATATGTGATTGCATGTACATTCCAAGCAGCTGTGTAGCAAACCGCATCCCTGAGTTTCACTTCTTATTCCAGCCCCACTTGATGAGTCAAGATCTTCCCGAAGACTGGGACAAGCAGCCTGTCAAAGTTCTAGTTGGGAAGAACTTTGAAGAAGTTGCTTTTGACGAGGATAAGAACGTCTTTGTAGAGTTCTGTAAGTGTCTTTCAACAGCTGATGCCAAGTAACGGGCATGAAAGGAGTGCCAAAACCTACATGGCCAGGATTAGGGAGAAAGCATCTTACAGAATCAAGCCATAAAGGGAGTCTTGGTTGAAAAGATGGTGTGGGGCTGATGGGGAGCGGTGGTGGTCACTCGTTAGGCTGTTGGTGCTAGCTGTGTTTATCTAATTAACAGATGCCCCCTGGTGTGGTCACTGTAAGCAGCTGGCTCCAATCTGGGACAAGCTGGGAGAGACCTACAGGGACCACGAGAACATTGTCATTGCCAAGATGGATTCGACGGCCAATGAAGTAGAGGCAGTGAAGATCCACAGCTTCCCCACACTCAAGTTCTTCCCTGCAGGCTCTGGCAGAAATGTAAGAGGGCGGCTGACCTCTGTACGGATCGCATAACGAGGGAGGAGTGGAAGTGCTTATTGCCTGCTTGAGTTCTGTTCTGGACGAGGCCGTTGGGAGGGCTCTCCATTCTGTAGGGATGGAACACATCGCGTCTACAGGACGTCTGAGACCCTTTGGGGAGGGCTGGGCTGTCAGAGTCTGGGGGGGTGGGAATGGGAAAAGAGGGAGCATAGCAGAGGACAGTGTGCTCATCCGCAGGCTATTCTTTCCTCGCAGTGATCTCTGAAGTCTAGTGGCTGAGCTGTTTTCCTTCGTCTCGTGTGGGTGAAGGTGAATTTTTAAATTCCCTTTTGCTTGGCATGTTCACTGTCGCTCAGAAAGAATTCTCCTCTCCAGGGGCGTGGTTCTGTAGGTGCCCATAACCATTACTGTGATGTTTTTTCCTGTGTAGGTGATTGACTATAATGGGGAGAGGACGCTAGAAGGCTTCAAAAAATTCCTGGAGAGCGGAGGTCAGGACGGAGCAGCAGCCGATGATGTGAGTAATGCTGACACAGTGCTCTGGGCCTTCCGAAGGGGGAGCGTGGGTCAGACCTGGTGCTGTGCTTGGGTACTCGGCCCTAAACAAGATCTGGGTTGTCATGTGGCAGGAGAGGATATTGCTGGTGAACAGAAGTGCCCACATCATGAAGGGTGACTGTCCAGCCGCAGCCTGGCTGGCCGTTGGCCTCCAGTGGCTCTGAGAGCACTTCAGTGGGGTGCACAACAGACCTTCTTGGGAGGCTTAGACACAAACGTACGGAACTGTTGGTGTTACAACCTAAACCCGCACAAGCTGTCTCTGGGGGTTGTGCAGACTGCTGGAGTACGTAGAGGGCCTGTTCTTGGCTGTGAACGCCTGCTCCGCACCTGGAACTGGAGCGGTGTATCTTGGTGGAAGCTCCTCAGGTGCCTGGGTGGAGGGTGTTGCAGGTGCAGGTACCAGCTTCCAGGGGTTTCTAATCCTTAATGTCCCGAGTTCAGAGCTCCTGGTGGAAGTGTCTGCATGATTCGTTAACGTGGCAGCAGAGAATAGCGAACAGATCAGGGACGCTGTTTTGTGCTTGGTTTTGAACCTGCCTGTTGTGTCAGAAACCAGTAGCTGTCTTACCTCGCGCAGGATCTGGAGGACCTGGAGACAGATGAAGAAACAGACCTTGAGGAGGGTGATGATGATGAGCAGAAAATCCAAAAGGATGAGTTGTAAAGAGAAGCCTGATCTGCATCACCCAAAAAAATCAGACACTAAAATTGGCTGCTGTCACGCAGCCCAGTGAGTCAGAAACCCATTAAGATTTAAAGCAGAAGGTGAATGACTGGAAATCCAGGGATTGGCTTTTAAAATAACACTTCACCCTCACTTGTCTGTACACTTGACTGTCTTTTCTTTCTTTTTGCTTTTGAGAAGGGATCTGTCACTAGGTAGCCAGCCGAGCCAGCTGGGCTCGTTCTTTTTTTTTTTTTATTGTGATGTACTTTTTTTGTACACAGCTTTTGTTTGAAGTATTCTGTCCTTCTGGGTAGAAGCAGATTGCGAAGCGGTAGCGAGAGTTCAATGGCCCAGCATTCTGGAGCCTTGCCACTAACATCTTCCAAGAAAGCTTTTTTCCTTTTTTCTTTTAAAGCTGAAGCCCATAGCTGACTTCCCCACCTGGCAGGGTGTAGGAAATGCTCTGAAGCTGTCCTTCCCTGGAATCAGCCTTCAGTGTGTGTAGGGAAGAGGCAGTAGGCTTGATGGCATCATCTGGTGGAAGGTGCTTCTCTTCATGCTGGCCAGATGTTTCCTTTCCTCTCCGCTTTAAGACGCGTGGAGCTGCCGTTCCAAGCACGGAAGGGTGGAATACTGCGTGCACTGGCTGTGGCAGGCTCAGGGTGGGGGTGACAGCTGGCTCCTCACTTAGAGGAGGGCTGGCTGTGTTGCCATCCTTTTGATCAAATGCGAGACTGTTCTGCGGTCCCTCTCCCTGCGTTGCTTTGAACGGGCTGGCCAGGTGGGGGTGTGGGAGGGTCTGATCAAACAGGACATCTGCAGTTACCGGGTTTGGGGAGGAACTTGAACAGGAGTGCCTCAGAGGCCTGAGCTGCGTCAGGCTGGTTCTTAGCATTCCGCTACAATAACATTGGAACTGAAATTGTTGGCCAAATAAAGTTGAGATTTTAATACTATTCTGTCTCTTTGTCTCTATCAGAATACAGAATGAATGTCCTGGAACCTGACCTAAAGAGGATCACAGTTTTAGGGTGATTCTCAAGGGGTTCTGCCAGAATGGTGTGTTTGTCAGCTTTCTCAAATTTGCACTAAATACCACATTTTTGAGGGAAACTACACTTTCTGGGTGCTTCCAGTTCTGCAGGTGTCTTCTGGTCCCCTAACCTGAAGAAGTTTGTATTGCATAATCGGCAAAGCTGGACCATGTTGTGTCCAGCTTCAATCGGCTTGCGCAGGCAGACGCCTAACAGCTCTGTCGGTGCGCAGACCGTGGCCTGGGCTCTGAGAACAGGCGGCTCCTTGCCAGCTGGCCCGAGGTGAGCACCTCGCTGCTCTTGAGCAGTTAACCAAGAATTTGCCTGCAGGGAAACCTGGGGCTGGCTGTAGCTCTGCTAGTCAGGCTCACATGATCTGGTGAGCTACAGTGCTATTTCCAAACCAGTCACTGCTGAGAATATTTTTGTAAGAAAATATGCAATAAATGTCACATGGGATGGCACGGTAAGGCTAGAGGGCATCTCGTGAGCCTACTGCTGCCTGTCACTGAATGTGAAGTTGGGGTGGTAGAAGGGGGGTGTTGCACACCACTTGCCTGCAGCTCCAGCCTCCTCCTGCGGCTCCCCTGGGAGTGGAGCCCCTGGTCTGGTGCGCGCAGCAGGCAACTGCTGACCGTGGGCTCCAGCACGGTGCTTGCTGCCCGCTCTGTGGGCGATTGGTTGTGTTTGTGACTGTTACCTGTGGTTGAGTGGACAAGGCTCTCTGAAGATGCCTCCAGTGCGGTCAGCCCTCGCACACCTGGAGGCAGGAGGGGCCTTGGTCTCAGCACAGCGGCCACGGCCGTACCCCGACAGCGGGCAGTGCTCGTGGCCGGTGTTGGAGCTGGTGAGCAGTAGCTGCTGTGCCTTTGTGGTGGGGAGGAAGAGAGGGCTGCTGGCAAGGAGCTCCACTGGAAGGTGCTGGCTAGGACTTGGTTCAAAAATGTCCATTTTGTGGAGCAGATAAAGCGTAAACAAGGCTGAGCTCTGCAGTGGTTCTCTGTTTATGGTCTCAGAGCTGCCTTGCTCAGCTTAGAGGGGGGTGGTTTTTGTCGTACACCAAAGCTGCTCTTGGCAGAGCAGGACTCCATCAGAGTCATCTTGTGTACACAGCTAATTGCTGTTCCAAGAAAGCAGGCTGAAAGTGTTCTGTCTCCACAGCAGCTAGCTCAGCCTCCCATCGCACGGTGTTCTGACCAACGTACTGCTGAGCGGAGCTGCTCGGCAGAACGATCAATGCATTTGCCAGAAGATGACCGAGTGCAGCGGGCAGGGCTCGGGTGCGTGGCTGACAGAGCTGTCGGCCGTGCTGCTGGCAGGGGCTCAGGACAAGGGTCTGCTGCGGAAGGGGCAGTGTGAAATCTGTCTCTCCTAGCACGGGACAGGGATTTGTCCTGGCGCACTGCGGGGAGTTCATTGTCCTGCCTGGGCAATCCTCATCAGCATGAAACAGAGCACAATACGCTCTGGTATCTGCAATGGCCAGACTCTGATGGGAAAAAGGATGGAGGAGCAGTTGTTCTTTGAACCCTTGGTGCATCTGAAAGATTCCTCTGTGGTAAATGCTCCATTTTGGGCCTCTGACAGCTACAGCTGGAGAGTAATGCACGCAGGAACTGTCTGGTGGTGGTGCTGTTCTTCAGCTGCTCTTCTGAGGCTGTTCTGTAGAAGCCCGCCCTCACGTAGCAGCTGGGTTTGAGCCTGAACCGGGACGCTGAACACCACGGATGGGCACTGTAGGCTTGTGGTTCTGCGCCCACATCAGGAGCACCAGCAGCACGTCTGTCCTCGCAAGGGCACCGATGACATCCAACATCCTGGCGGTGCTCTCCGTGCGTAGCTGTACGCTGTCTCGCAGTCATGCTGGGCAGCACGGCTCATTCTGCTCTTTTCAAGTCGTCTGATGCAACTACAGGAGAGTGACTTAGCTCTGAATGTATTTGGCACCACAGCTCCGACACGTCTGCGTTGCACGGGCTGGTCGGTACAGGAGCGGCTGGCTCCCCTCGCTCGCTGACCGTGCTTGTGCCTTTCCCTGGCACGCACGTGTGTGTGTGAGCTTGCTGCTGGGCAGCCCTGTTGTCAGCCCCCGGGCTCCACTGAAGGGCTATCCATGCAAAAGCAATGGTAGATTTGACCCCTTGGATGGGCACATCAACAGGTGGGTGGTAAGATGAGACACCAACTTCTGCCCAAAAGTGGGAGGCTGCGGGCTTGGGCGGCTCGATTACAAAGTGTCATGGCAAATAGCATGAGCTTCATGTCCTCAAAATAGCCCCTGGGAGCCTATATAACACGGAGCCCCCGGAGAACCCCCAGACCTGGGCCGAGGGCCTGCAGGTGACCTGTGCGTGCCCAGCGCCACCTCCCGCGTGGGGCACTGGAGCGTGGGGAGAGCCCGGCGGCGCTGGCGAAGGGGACACGGGCGCGGACACGAGCGCGGAGGGAGCGCAGCAGCGCGGGCACCATCACCCCTCCGTAGCGAGGAGGCACCTGAGAGGCAGACGAGGAGAAAGCGGTGCTTTGAGGCCAGCGAGCGGTAGGGCTGAGCGCTGAGCAACTCCGGCTGGTCCTCCAGCCCCCTGTGCCTCCGGGCCTCCTCTTCCTCTGCAGTGCCTGGGGGCTGCGACCAGCATGAAGGACTATTGCCCGGTCTCGATGCCCCGGTACAGTCGGTACGCCCAGAGACTGAGAGCCTCTCGCACTGTGCGCTTCCCCAATGACGTCGTTTTTCAGGACCACATCAGGCAGGGGGACCTGGAGCAGGTGGGCAGGTTCATACGTGCCAGGAAGGTGACGCTGGACACCATCTACCCCTCTGGTGAGTGCTGCCGGGGCTGGCAGAGCTGGAGTCTGCGCGCTGGCACGGCTCAGTCGGACTGCGAGGGAGACAAGAGCGAGCCGTGCGGCCAAAGCTAGGACGCGGGCCGCCTTCGGCAGGGTGACAGGCTGGAATCGAGCTGTTTCCCTCCCTAGTGAGGAGCAGTGCCCCCAGCACAGCCAAGCAGGGCCCAAGAGAGCCCCGCGTCAGTGCCCCAACATCTCCCCTCAACGTGGTCAGTGCAGGCTGCAGGAAGGGGGGAGGCTTCCCCCGGGGTCCCCTCAAGGCAGAACAGGGGGCCCGCAGCACGGTGGGACCTGGGGAAGGAGCCGCGAGCACAGCCTGGTCTGTGGAGCTCTGGACGGGACAGCGGGGCGCCTGCCTTCCACCCGGCCTTGGGGGAAGAGCGGGGAGAAGCGAGCCCCACATTTTGTTCCTGGCTCTGTCCATTTCTCACAAACACTGTTCGTTCTCGCACACATGGCTCTGTGGCTTTCATGTTTGTGGGGAAGGCATTGTGTTATGTCTGCACCCTGCTTATGGAACGCCTCGCCCCAAGCCGGTGCAGAGCCCAGGTTTGTCCCTTTCTTGTGCTTGATTTCAGCTTCTGCTGTCACACGGCCGGGGGACAGGGTCTCAAATGACCCCGAGCTTCCTCCCCTCTATACCGATTGCTTCGTTACTTGCTCCATAAGGAGCTTCTGAAACTTGGACAGAGCAGGATCCCAGAGACACTCTTCTCGTGTCCCCACGCGAGTCCTGGCCGGGACTTGGGGCAGGAAAGGGCAGCTGCTCCTCCCTGAATCTGTCCTGCCTGGCCCTGCGGGGCGGTGGGTGCTACGCCATCTTAGACAGGCAGGGAACAGAAACCCGTGGCAGCTCCTCTTGCTTCCTCAGTCTTTGTTCCTTCCCCAAACCCGTCTCACTGATAATGAGGGTGTGCTGGCACCCCTCTTTCCTGGACTGTGGACAGCCTGCACTCGTGAGCTCAGCATTAGGACCCCTCCTCCAGTGCAGGGCTAACGAACGCTCTCCTTCTAGGCATGGCAGCCCTCCACGAAGCTGTGCTTACTGGAAACCTGGACTGTGTCAAGCTCCTGGTTAAATACGGCGCCGACATCCACCAGAAAGATGAGAACGGGTGGACGCCGCTGCACATGGCCTGCAGCGACGGCTACGCTGACATAGCCAGGTGAGCAACCCCTCGCCCGGGCTGCGGCCGCACGCCCTGCGCTGCACAGCCCCGCGCAGCCGGCAGCGAGGGGCCGGGCGAGCCGGGAGGGTGCCCGGTACCGCCCCGAGGCTCCCGGCGGCGGGGTCGGGGAGCCGGGAGGGGCGGCCCGCGGGCCCCGCCGGCTCAGCCCGCTGTCTCCTGCAGGTTCCTCATCTCGCTCGGGGCCAGCCTGGAGGCCACCACGGACGCCGGGGAGAAGCCCTCGGACCTCGTCGACCCCGAGTACGAGGACCTGGCCGAGCTCTTCCGAGCCGCCACCGTGGCCTGAGGCCCGGCGGGGAGCAGGCCCCGAGGGGCCCGCGCGGCGGGGCTGCGCCGGGGCCGGGGCCGGGCCTGGGCCGGGCCTGGGCCGGCGGCCGGGCGGGGACTCGCTCGGTACCGCGTCTCGGGAACCACTTTGCACTTTGCACTTTGTACTTTTCCAATAAAGCGTCTCGCACACCGCTGCCGCCGCCT
>JAAGAY010146276.1:0-14071 GCA_011801015.1 Ardeotis arabs | reverse complement strand
GGAACCAGGGGCAGGGGACGCTGGCGGTGCTGTTGGGCAGCGTGTCGGGCCAGCAGGAGAACTTGTCGAAGGTGCGGTTACAGACCAGCTCTGCGGAGGGACGGGACGTGGCAGCGCCCTGCACCACACCAGCCCCTGCGCCCCCCAGACCCATCCCGCCGGACCCCGTGCCGGCTCTCACCCGTGGGCGCGGGCAGGCGGCTCATGTTACGCTGGCACTCCTCGCTGTACGCCTTCCAGCTCTCCAGGAGGAAATCCGTGATCTGGGCAGAGGGGCCCTGGGAGCATCGGGGAGCGTTACCGTGGGGGTAACGCGCTATGCCACGCCATGCCGCACAGGGGGCTGCCGCAGGCAGGGGTGGCTGGGGGCAGGCGGCGGGCTGGGTGTGGGGCAGAGCACCATCCTGCGGGACAGCCCGTCCCTACCTGGCAGCAGAGCAGCAGCAGCAGGAGGCTGAGGAGATGCGGCTGGGACATCGCTCCGCTGGGCCACGAGCCGCATGGGGAGCGTGGGGCACCTGGCTTCCTACCGGCCCTCGGCAGCTCCTCGGCGCTGCCGGCGATGGTCCTGGCACGTGGGCGACCCTGCACGAGATGCTGCGTCACGGGGGCGCGAGCAGAGGGACCCGTCCCGGGCAGAGTCGGGGGACACGGGGCCGGGGGCACAGGGGTGCGGCGGGGAGGTCACCCCAGCACGGCTCTGGTCAGAACACCACGATCCTGTCCCGTCCTTGCCTGACCCCGCTCGGCTGTAACGTTCGGCTGGTTGGTTGGGCGTTTTCCCATCAGGCTGCGGCGCCGCTGCGTACCTGCTCTTTCCTCCCCAGGACAGCATCACAACTGCGGCCGTGCCCCCCCCGCCCACCGAGCCAAACCAGCCCGCCCCGGTCCCCGGCTCTCGCATCTTCCCAGCCCCCATCCGGCGGGCGCGCAGCCACGCGCAGGACATCACCCTGCGCAGGGCAGACCCCCGTGCCGCCACGCCGCCTCCAGATCCCACCGCGCACCGACGCGGACTGCGGCCAGCCCACACCTTGCACGCGTCGGTGCTGAGCCCCGGGACCCCGGGGCAGCCAGGACCCCTCCTCACGCCTGAGCATCCCCTCAGGGCAGGGGCTGGTGCCCGGGCTGCCTCCCCTCCCCGCTGCCTCCACGCCACCGCGCGTGGTGGATCCGCGTCCAGGACACCCCAACCCCGTCCCGGAGGTGTCCCCAGCCACGGCACCCAGGCAGGGACGGAGGCAGGCAGGGAGCCGGCAGGGATGGCTGCCAGCCCCACGGAGGGTGACCGTTCACCGCAGGGATGCTGTGGCCCCGGGACCGGCTCAGCCTGGCCACACCACCACGGCTCCATCACCCCAGCCCGCGCGAGCGACGCGGTGGCTCGTCTGACGCAGCACCCGGGAGCTCCTGTGCAAAGCCCAGCTCACGAGGCGCCGTAATTCCCTCCATCCCCCTAAGCCGGTTACGGGGCTCCTGAGTGGGATTTCAGCTCTTCCGGCAAGGGGGTCGTTCTGACGGCAGCCCCACGGCCCGGCCGCGTGGGGTGAGGGCAGCCGAGCAGGGAGGGGACAGGGACAGAGCAGACACAGCAGCATGACCCCCCCGGCCTCCCCCGGGCAGCGGCCGCAACGCCGCGCTCCCCAACCAGCCGCCGCTCCCAGGGCTCGCCGCTCTGCCCACGTCTATTTTTATCCCTGGGAAAGTCGTGTTTCCTCCATGCAGACCCACTCGCCATGACAGAAGTGGCTGCCCGAGAAGCTCATTAATCAGCACGTGGGGCTCCAGATGCGGCTCGGGGAGCTGGACCTGCCGGCGCGCGCCTTATTTAGGCAGTCCCAGGACAGAAGGAGCCGTCTCCTGGGACAGACCGCACTGGGTGGGCTCTGGGAACGGGGACCTTCAGTGGGAGCTCACGGGCCACCTGCCCACGCTGGCATCCCCGTCCTTGTGCCCCCACCAGCCGCACACCAGCATCCCCGTCCTTGTGCCCCCACTAGCCGCACACCGGCATCCCCACCTGCCCCATCCCGCCGCCGCCTGTGGCCTGGCCCCGTGGGAACCTCCCGGTGCCCGGCCCCTGCCCCGAGCATCCCTGTCCCGGGACCAAACGCTCCTCCCGGGCTCCGCGGATCAGCAGCGAACTCGCTGCCAGCCCCTCTCCGCGGCCCGGGGAAGCAGCTGTGGGGCAGAGGTGCCTCTATTTTTAGCTGCCTGCAATGGGATTTAGCAGCAGGGAGGCCTCTGCCCTAGACTCCCCCCGGCTGGCAGCCGCTGCCCGGCCCCGGGGCTCTTCTGCGGCCAAGCTGGGCAGACTGCACTGGGTGAGGGGTCCTGGCGCACGGGGCCGATCACGCTCCTCGCCTCCAGCACGGGGCTCCCCGTTCTGCAGCGGGGCCTGGCCCGGGCCCTTTGCCCCAGCTGCCCACGGTGCCGCGCAGCCGCAGCACTGCGCCGGCCCCCACTCCCCGCAGTGCGAGGGACCCCCGGCAGCTCGGCCGCCCCACGGTGCGCTCTCGGAGATGCAGGCTATTTCTAGCAGGCACGCGGGCGTGCGGGAAGAGCTGTGGACCAGTTGTCCCCGGTTCGGCACAGACGGGCTGCGGCAGGGAAGGAGCAGTGGCCCTGCACGGCCAGGACGGCGGGGTCTGGGGTGGCTCGGACCACCAGCGGTGCCAAGCAGCTCCCGGAGAGCTGGCACTGCCCAGCATTGCTGCTCGGAGCCGCGGTCGCTGCTGGCCAGATGTGCCATGGCCATCACTGCCGGGAGCCCCTCTCTGCCGTGTCCACTGCTGACAGAGGCGGCACGGCGAGAGGGACCCGGCTCCGCGTCACCACCTCCCCTCACCCCGCTGTGCCCAGCTGGCTCCCGCTGCCACGTTTCCCTGCCCCAGCACCTTGCCCCCAGCCGGGGCCAGGCTTTCGGGGCCCCTCGCCACGCCGAGCCGTGGGCACGGCTGGAGGGTGCCCGGCGTGCGAGCGGGTGCATCTGCTGGGGCTGCGGCTGTCGCAGTGGGCACGCAGGGGACTTTCGCCCCACGCTGGTGTTGGGCAACGCGGCGTGTTCCCGTGTCACGGCTCTGCGGCTGCTGACCCCGCGGAGGCTGGGCTGAAAACACCCGGCACTGCTCCACTGCCGCAGCTGCCACGGGGAGACCTCGCGCCCGTGACGGCAGAGGAGGAAAGAGGAGACAGCCCCGGGACGGCTGCGCCCGCGTGGGGAAGGGGTCAGTGCTGGAAGCCCCAGCGCTGGGGGCCAGGGCGTCAGGCACAGCTGCCACCTCCCGCCCTTGGCGTGGAGGGAGCGGGGTCAGGGTGTGCAGCCCGAGGAGGGGACGGGGCGAGCTGTGTACTGGGCAAGCCAGGCTGCTGCCTCCGCTGCAGCACCGCACCAAGCTGTGGGGAATGGACGGGAAAAGGCTTGTGTTGGGATTTCGCCCCCACCCGAGGGTGTGCAGCCCCTGTGCTGCCCTGCAGCAGCTCTGTGCCGGCGCGGGCCCCCGCAGCCAGCTGAGCGCCCAGCTCTGCCTGGGGGAGACGCTCTCCTCCTCCCACCCAGGTCGGCTCGTCCTGGGGATTTTGCTGTCCCGGCCCCTCCGGCTGGCACCCGGCTCTGGTGGCCATCACACGTGTGAGGGAACGAGCTCCGCATCTGGGATCGGTGCGGCTGATTGCCACATGGATCAGCAGCTCGGTGAAGCCTCCACGGGGACGCTCATGGGCATCGCAACGTGACCCGGAGCACTCTGGCACAACCACGGCCCCACACCAGCGCCAGGAGGCTGGCACAGCCCACCGCTGCCCTGTCCCTCCACGGGGCTCCCGCATCCCTGGCTGGGGTGGGAGCACGGCCTCCCCACCAGCGCAGCCCCATGCCCAGCACAGCACCAGTTGCTCAGGAGGTGGCGGCGGGGGCTGCACGCCCTCCGGATGCTGGGATTAGCCCCCAGCGCGTTAATGCAGCGCTTTCCACGGCTGGCTTGGCTTTGAGCTCAGAGCTACGAGCCAGCGCGGCAGGGGCTTCGGCACTTGGCAGGGGAGGGGACGGTGCAGGGCCAGAGCTGATGCAACGCCAGCGCGAGCCTGGCCCTGCAGCTGCTGCTCCGCTTTCCACCCAGGACTACGGAGAGCAGGACAAGTGGTGGGGGAGATGGCTGCCGTGGGGGGGCCCAGGAGGTCTGGCCAGCACCCCGCGCTGTCCCCGCCCGTGTCCCTGCCCCAAGCCCAGGGATGCCTCTCGCTCCCCACCTGCGCCCCACAAGTGCTCCAGTGCTCCCCCGTGAAGCGGGTACCGGGAACTTTGGCAGCAGAGGAACAGCTCAACTGCCCAAAGCAGCTCTTGTGCTGCAAGACCGCAGCTCGTTTGCACAGAGCTACACAATTGGAAACGCTGAGCAGCGGCACATGGAGAGAGCCGACGTCACCAGGCACCGACGATGTCGGATTCTGTGTCACTTTGGACCAAGAAAACCTAAACCAACCCTGACAGTGTTTTCGTCAACCGCAACACAGGACGCAAACAGGAGGAACGCTCTTGGCATCACCTCCACGACCACCCTGCTATGAAAGAGGGAGCTCCCAAAGAGGGAGCGTGGTCGCTGCACGGCCGGGCAGCCAGGCAGCGGCCGAAGAACCTTGCTGCTTGGCAGGTTCTGGTGAGGGGATGCGTGAAAACCCATAAAACACAGGAGGATGGCACGAGAGACACGGCGTGACACGTGTGGTCAGCGTGTCACAGGGGAAGCACAGGACTGGGAAAAGCCTAGGAAAAGGTCAGCGCTGACAGGCGTGTGTGCACGCGTGCTTGCACCGGGAGCTCAGCACTCGCCTCCCCAGACCAGCTGGTGTCACGAATGAATGCTGTGGTCACCACGGAGCTGGGGACAACCTTCCGGTACCTCACCGAGGAGCGAGCACAAACCCTGCTCCGCCAAGGCGCAGATGCGCAAGCGACGTTGCGCACAGCAGCCGGTCCTGGAGGGGGTTCCGGCAGGGCCCCTCCCTGGCCCCAGGCGCCCGCAGCACCTGGGCACGGCCGGGCACCAGCCGCCCCAAAGGCGCTGCTGATCAGGGCTCGCAGTCACATTTTTTCATTAACTATTTTTAATCCCCATTTTGCCTCTTCTCCATTCAGCCTTTTTTCTTTTCACCTCTCCAGGCAACAGAACATTAAAAAATCTGCACCACAGCGTGCAGAAAGGAGCAGGGATTGGTGGGAAGGACTGGAGCTGGCAGCTGGGGCTGCACTAACGCGCCGAGGAGGGGTCCTGCGGGCCCTGAATTTTCCTGCTGATGCACAGATAAAGCCGAGGAAATCACAGGGGCAACCACTGAATTTGGCACGGGTCAGGACACCCATAACACGCGCTGCCAAGCGCTGCACGGGCAAAGTGGCTGCGTTTCAGGGTGCGCGGCGGGGCGCTGGGCAGACACTGGCAGCGCTGGCTGGGCAGCAGCGGACACCCTGTCCTCAGCCCGTCCAGCCGCTGTTGCTCGAAGGGAGCGGACCCACCGCGGGGTGCCCTGCTCGCCCCCGACGCCCCGAGGGAGCAGCCGGGCTGGGAAGCGCAGCGCCAGGCAGAGGTGATCGCGGCTGCTGCTTTGGAGATGCGCTTGCAACCACGCGGCCGGCAAGGTCACATACCCAACATGTCCTGGTTAAACAAAGCCATTTACCAACACCGTGTTGACACAGCAGAGCTCAGGACAGAGTCACAAAGGGCACTCGCGATGGGCCCCGCGACGCCCGCAGAGCTCGGGGAGCGCGGGGAAGGGTGGAAAAGCGGCAGAAAGCCACAGGCACCGCTGCGCCCACGGCAGGGAGACCCGGTGGGCACCGCCCCGGCGGGGGGCTTCTCCGGGAGATGCTCCCGGCGCCCCAGGGTCCGGCTGGAGCCCCTCGCCCGGGGCTCGCAACAGCCACGGCAGCACCCGGGGGGCCCAAGGGCAGAGCCCCTTCCCGGGGCAGCGGCTCCGGGGGAGCGGGCGCGGCCCCCGCCGAGGGGCTCAGCCCCAGCGGGGCCGGCTCCCAGCACCGGGGCGACTGCGGGAGCTGCGGTTCGGGGCTCCCGGGGCTCCCGGGGCTCCCGGGGCTCAAAACCGCGGCCGCGGGGACGCGCAGCCGCCACCCGAGTCCAGCCCCGCGCGACGGGGCGCGCGGCATCCCGACGGGGAGCCCCCAGCCCGGGGAGACGGGCGCTCCCTTCCCTCCCCCCCCACCCCCGTACCTGTCGGGGCTGGGCTCGCGGCGGCTCCCGGGCGCATCGCGGTGCTGGCGAGGACCGGGACCGGCGCGCTCGGCCGCTCCGGCGAAAACTTTTGCCGGAGCCGCGGCGGCGGCGGCGGCGGCTGTGGCGGCGTCGGGGGGAGGGACCGGCGCGGGGGGAGGGACCGCGGGCGAAGAGCCGCGTCCCGCCGCCCCGCTCCTCCCGCCGGCACGGGGAGGGGGGCGCAGCCTGGTTCCCTCCACCGCCGGCCCCGAGTGCGGGGCGCTGCGCACGGCCCCACATCACCGGCGCCGCGACCGGGAGCTGCGGGAGCGCCGGCGCTTGCCCCCGCCGCCCGCTCCCCCGCCCCGCCCCGCTCCCGGGCACTGGCTGGGCTCCGCTGGGCTCGGCTCGGCTCAGCTGAGTCGGGCTGGGCTCGGCTCGGCTCGGTTCGGCTCGGCTCGCCGGCGGGGACGGGGCGGGCGGAGCGGCGGGAGCAGCTGGACCTCACCGGCCCCCGAGGGAGTGGGATGGGGGTGCCCGCGGCTCGGGGTCCGGCGCAGCGGGGGCCCCCGGGGAGGCTCCGCCGGCCCCATCGGGGCGGCAGGGCCGCGGGAGCAAACTGGGTGCTCGCCCCGCTCGGGGGCCCGGACAAACCCCCCCGCGCAGCCGGAGCTGCCTCGGGCCGTGCCCGCCGCAGGCTGCTCGGGGCGGGCCGGTGAGCGAAGGCCGTGGGTACCCCCGAGACCCCCGCTCTTGTCCGTGGCACACGCCGTCCCGTGGCACACGCGGTCCCGCCGGAGCGGCCGCAGCGCGGGCGGCCCCGCCACGGGCAGGGAGTACGCGGGTGCCGGGAGCGCAGGGCCGGTGCAGCCGGCGGGACCGCGACCCAGCCGGATCGTCCCCGCCGCCGGCCGGCCGGGGGCTGGGCAGGGCTCCGCGCCGCCGGAGGGGGGTGGCCGGCCGGGGCCGGGCCTCGCGGCTCCATCGCTCTCCGGCTCCGCGCCGGCCCCGGCGTGGGCGCAGAGCAGCACCCGCCAGCCCCGGGGCGGCCGGGGGCACGAGGCACCGCAGCCCCCAGCCCGCCCCGGCGAAGGGGGCTCCGCGGGCCCCGCGCTCACCTGCCCACGGCTTCCGCGCGGGGCCGGGCGCGGGGGCCGAGCAGCGCGGCCAGCCCGCATCATTAGGCTTCGTTAAGGTGACGAGCCTGCTCCCGCCGCCGCCCCCGCCTGGCCCCGTCCCGCCGGCTGCAGCCCAATTAGTGCCGCGGCCGGCGGGCAGCTCCCGCCAAGAGGCGGAGGCGGCGGGCGCCCCGGGCACGGCTGAGACCGGGCACGGCTCGGGGCAGGGCTGGCCCGGGAACTCGGCACCCGCGCCCCGGGGCACAGAGCGGGGTGCAGACACCCCTGCTCGGCGCGGTGCCGGGGGGACGAGCCTTGCTCTCCTGGCTCCGCTCCCGGGGAGCGCGGCTCCCAGCCCGAGACCCCCCATGCCCCCCGCGCCCCGAGCAGGACAGCAGGCCCCGCGCTTGTTCCACTGTTTATTACACGTTAAGGTCACAGATATTCCAGTTCGTTGATCCCTCGGGGCCACCACGCGCAGGGGGGCACAGGGTGCAGGGGGCTGGTGCCCACAGCCCCCGGGCGCGCGGCGCAGCAGGGCGAGGGGGTGCTGCGAGGCAGCTTTGGTGCACCGGGGGCTGCCCCGGCGTGAGGGGCGGGGGTTTGGGCGAGGCCGCAGAGGGGTGCCAGATGGACACCCCCACCCCAGGCACCGGGCAGGGGCAGGTGAGAAGGGCTCCAGCCCGCGCCGGGCCAGCCGAGCCCCTCGCCCACGGGGTCCCTTCTCTGTCATTGGTAGGAGGCACGATCCCTGAAGAGCCCAGCAGCCGTCGGGCACTGGTGAATTTTGGCCAAGCAGAAGTGGGGAGGGGTGGGGAGGCCGGGAAACAGAGTGGGGGTGCCAGGCTGCCCTGGGGTCGGCGGGGCCGGAGGCACGGAGGGAGGACAGGGCCTCCTTGCGCCAAACCTGCGTCTCCCCTTGCTGCTTGCAGAAGCAGCCAGGAGCGGGGCAGCCCCACGCGTGCTGTCCCCGGCACAGGACTTTCCGCAGGCTCTGTGACCGGGTACGGAGCCAGGCGGCCGGATGCCCCCTCCTCCCCCAGCAGGGCAGTCCCGCTCCCAGGGGCACGCGAGGGACCGGGCTGGCAGGTGAGGACAGAACACGTGGCCAGCAAGGCAGTGGGAACACAGCAAGAGAAAAAACCTGAAACCAAGAACGCAGAGGGGACAACAGGCCCAAGACTATCCCAGAGGTAACAGAGGTGCTGAGAACGGGAGTGAGAGAGGAAAGGGGGGCCTGGGACTGGCTGGGCACAGGCACCGGCAAGGCACGGGAGCGGGGACGGGGGGTAGGGCGAACGGCGCTGGCCCCAGACAGCAGAGAGGGGCTCTGGGACCTCAGCGGGGACCTGCACGCTCACCCCCCTAGGGCGAGGCAGGGTCCTGTCCCTCCTACTCAGGTGTTCACTTTGATCCCAAAATATTTGCGCAGCTGTTCCAGGAAGACAAAGGTGAGGACAGTGTGAGGAACAAGCCGGATGGCAGCGGGAACAAAGCCCTGGAAGGGGACAGTGAGAATGGGGACAGTCAGCGAGCACCTGCCCCTGGCTTCCCCATCAGGGCCAGGGTGCCCAGCAGCCAGCCACGGTGAGCGGCACGAGCTTGCAAGCACGGGGAGCGTGGGGCTGGGCACGCAGCACGCGCTGCGAGGAGCTGGGACCTTGGTGGCAGGCACAGCCCGCCACAGCAGCGAGGGAGGCACGGCAGCCATCGCTGTGCACACACATCTCAGCATCACGCATCGGCCCCTCTGCCCCAGACACATCGGCGCTGGCGTCACCACCGCGCAGGCAGCGCCTCAGTAGAAGCCCGGGTCAGATCCCACAGCCCCCAGTGGGGAGGGGGCTAAACACTGCCTGGGGAAGAGGAGCAGCCAGGCTGTAACAGGGAGAACGCCTGACTGGGAGCATCTGGAAGAAAGTGCCCGGCCCAGGCTGAAGCCCAGGAGAGGCCAAGGCTTGCGGGGCCGAGCCGGGGACTGGCCCAAGGAGGCCTGACTCGGGACGCAGCCAGGCTGCCGGCAGCAGAGCCTGGAAGGCTCCACCTCAGACCTGTTCTGGACCTTCACCTCTGCTCGCAGCCCGGCCCAGCCTCCCCACGCCCACCCTGGCAGCCCAGGTACCTTGTAGAAGGCGAGGGGGCCGAGCTTGGCGGTTTCCATGGCACAGTGGATAACCCCCTGGAGCGGGACGGGGAGAGATGAGGAGGCGCCAGGAGGCAGAGGCCAGCGCGCAAAGGGGACAGGATGGGCGGCAGTGAGGCGGGCAGGACGGGCGACTCACCCGGTACTCGCCCTGCGAGTTCATGAGGCGGGTCTTGAGCACGTCCAGGGGCTGGCACAGGAATGTGGCGCATCCGCCCTGGGGACAGTCAGCGGGGGTCAGCAGCTCAAGGCGGACACCCGGGTGCCAGCGACCGCCGTGGTCACTGGAGAGACCCAGAGCCCTGCCCGCACCTGACCCCGCTCCGGGAGCCCCGCAGGAGCCTCCGTGCCCGGCCCGGCCTCACCAGAGCCCCGAGAGGCAGCCCCAGCCTGGGGTCCTGAGCCCAGCTGCAGGCAAACCCAGTCCCAGTCCCGCCTCCCCGCAGCCAGCCCTGCTCACAGCGATGAAGCTGGCCAGGAAGTGAGTGAAGATGTTGTCTGACAGCAACCCAGTCGTGAGAACCAGCTGCTTGGTCTGGTCATAACAGGAGAGCTGTGGAGACAGTGCATTAGTCCCTGGCACGCTGGGGACTACGCCTGTCCCTACCCCGGGCACCGGCTGCCCGGTAGAGCTGTCCTACCTGTCCAACGGTGACTAAGGCGCCTCGGCTGGATGCCATTGTAGCTCCGGAAAAGAGTTTCTTCAAGCCCTCTATGGACAGACAGACCGGGATCAGCACAGTCTCCAACATCATCCACACTCCCTTCCCTGGGCGCCTCCTCCCCTGCCCACTCTGTGTCCCAGACTCCTCGTACAGCAGTGCTTAAAGCACACAACAGTAAATACGCTGCAGGAGAGGAGCATCCTGCAGAACAGCCCTGCCGCCGCCCTGCTGCCGTCCACTCCCCTCCCCACCTGCTCCAGCCTCCCGCGCTCACCACAGCGGCTCCCGGCAGGTCCCTCTTCCGCTGGACAGGCCGCCAGCCCCGGCCTGGCCCTGCCCGACCCTCGGCTCCCCCGGCCCCACGGCCACCCTCCGGCCCCTCTCCCTGCCCCGGCCGAGCGAGCACCGCGGCGGCTCCCAGCCGCAGGTCCCGGGGTCCCTCCTGCCGCGGTGTCCCAGCGCCAGGGGGGCGCCCCGGGCGGGTCACGGCACCCCGGCTGGCACGGCCTCACCTTCCCGCAGGACGCGGTACATGCCGTCCAGGGCATGGGAATAGCTGCAAGGAGCGAGAGGGGAAGGCGTCAGGGTGTGAGGCTCCCCCGCACCCCGCCAGCACCACCGCTCGAGCGGGCACCGGGCCCCGCCGCCGGTGCGGTGCTGCCCCCCCGCGGCCACGCGGACCCAGGAGCCTCGGCCCCCCCCGGCCCCCCCGGAGCCCCGGCCCCACTCACTTGCGCCGCAGCGCGGGCGGTTGCTTCACGTCGTTCTGCATCCTGCAAGGCAGAGCACCGCGGGGTGAGGGGGGGCCGCGCCCCCCTGTCCCGCCCCAGCACCGGCACCCGGGGCGAGCCTGCCCACGGGGCAGCTTGGTCAGGAGAGGAGCGAGGAACGCGGGGAGCGCCCCACCATCCCAACCGCTGCCGCGCACCAGCCGCAAGCCTCCCTCACCAGCAGCACCGGGACACGGGCAGAACTGACCTGACGTTCACCATGTCTGCCGGGGTCCCCACGAACCCGCCGGTGAAACCTGTGGCCAGAGAAGAGCTGGGGTCAGGGGGCTCCTCCAGCCCGGGGTGAGGGACCCTCTCCCTTGCTCACCTCCCAGTGCTCCCAGCAGCACTTTCTGGTAGAAGGGGGGAGGCCCCTGGCTGCCCTGGCCCAAGCGGTCCCTCGCGGTCTCGTAGATGGCAAAGCGAGTCAAGGAATAGGTCATCTGCAGGAGAGGGAGAATGTGCCCCGCTGGGCGCCTGCCTCCTCGCCCCGCAGCCCGGGGCAGCCCGTCAGCTCCAGCCCAGCTGCCAGACAGGGAGGGCAGCGCCGCGCAGCAGGAGCTCCGTGCTGGCCTCGGGGCCCGGAGGCCATCGGGGCACGGCGGCGCTCACCTGCCGGCACAGCGAGGCGCTGAGCCCGTTGTAGAGAGCCAGGAAGCCATCGGTGCGGATCACACGCATCGCCATCCCCATCATCCGCATCTTCACCTCCTGCTGCGTCTGCAGGTGGACCTGGGGCAGATTCCGGCGGCATCAGCGCACCAGCCCAGTGCTGGGGCTGGGCAGAAATGGGAGAGCACAGGGCAGCGGAGCGGGGATGGCCACTCTCAGAGCTTGTCCGGGTAACTCGTTAGCCCTTGCGCAGGAGCTTCCACGCAAACCAGGCTGCCCACACCTCAGCCAGCCCAGCATCAGAGCGGTGGAGGCTGGCAGAGGGGGAGTGCCGAGGCACCTGCCCGCAGTCCCTCCCCGGCGCCTGCCCGCTCGGTGGCCTCAGCAGCACACCCCAAGACGAAGTGGCAGCACCCGCTCCTCCAAGAAAGGCCCTGGGCCACGCTGGGGCCGGGAGGATCCAGAAGCACGTGAGCAAGCGAGTAACCAGCGTGGGTTTGCTCGGATGGACCAGGACACGGCTGGTGAATTGCTGACCTCCTGCTGCCCTACACCCTCGCCACACGCAGGAATTCCCCTCCTCCCCAGCCACAGCAATCGCAGAGCAGACCAGCTCCATACCACTCCCTGCCGCAGCCGGGCACAGCCCAGGCGGCCGGGCGCTCCCCGCCCCGCCGGCAGCAGCCCCACGCTTCCCACCATCACCCGCGGAAGCGGCAGGGGGACCGCGGGGGCCGGCCAGGACGGAGGAGCTGTTGGTTGTCCAGCGCTGGAGCACGTTCTGAGCACGCCCGCGCGGCCCCGCGCTGGGAAGATCACGTGTAGGTCAAAGGCCCCAGGAGATAAAACCGAAGAGAGCAAAGGGCCGCTGTGAAGGAACAGGCCTGGCTTCCGTCGCAGGAGCCCCGGCACGGCCAGGGCATGGGACACGCAGCAGGACGCTGGGAACGGCCGCTGTCTCCCGTGCGGGGCAGCAGCGGGGGTGCAGGAAAGGGGCCTGCCTTCGACCCCGACGGGTGG
The DNA here is from genome assembly GCA_011801015.1 of Ardeotis arabs. Taxonomy (NCBI): domain Eukaryota; kingdom Metazoa; phylum Chordata; class Aves; order Otidiformes; family Otididae; genus Ardeotis; species Ardeotis arabs. Next base: position 1,534 of record JAAGAY010146276.1, on the reverse strand, counting down.
ATTTCGGACGTCAGAGACCAGAGCTCGTGGCGTGCTGGGGAGCTGGGCGAACGGCGGCACAGCAGCCCAGGGCAGAGTGACCGGGCGGGCAAGCGGGGCAGAGCCGCCTGGAAGCGCTCGGCTGGCTGCCGGTGCCAGGGCCGCAGGAGGGCAGGCGGGCGGGCAGGGGAGCAGCTGGCCAGCACTGTGGGCACTGTCCCGGGACAGGAGGGCAAGCACCGGCTCAGGGGTTCTGGCAGGGGCACGAGCACCTTCCGGCTGGGCTGGCAGGGGCCTCCCAGGGCCAAGGTCCAGCGGCACAGTGAAACGCCCTTGGCCCCTGCCCTGCCAGACCCTGAGGCCCCTCATGCTTCCCAGCGGCGGGGGAGCGCTGGGCTAAAGGCAGGTCTGCGTTCAATATTCGGGTGTGAGCTCCCTGGCAAAAACAGCCGGCTGGCCTGGGCTGCTCGCAGCCACGGGGCACGCACGGGCTGAGCATCCGCGGGGGACAGTGTGTGGAGATACAGCCCAAAAGTCACACCCGTCAGGCTGGCCCCGAGACAGAGGCAGACCTAGCGGCATGTGCCAGACTAATTCCCCGTCTTAGCGCCTTGCCAGGGCATCCCACACGAGTCCCACGGGCTGCCAGCCACCTCCACTGGGCAGACAGGGCCAGCTGGGCACGGCAACAGGGCCGAGCGCCGGGAAAGCGGCACCCCCCGCCAGGGCCGGCTCCTCTCCCGGCGCATCTCCCCTCTCTCCAGGGGGCAAGGGGCTGCCTGTCCTGAGCCTCGCCCGCGGGCACGGCCGGGGCTGGCCTGGCATCCCCGCTCCCCCTCCGCAGCCCGCCTGGCTGCCAGGCTCGTCACTGCTTGGCCGGCACACAAGGCTCCGGGCAGCGCTGGCACGCGCCCCGTCCGTGGGTGCTGGCAGCACAGGGCTGCGCGCGGCGCTCTTTGTGCGGGAGCGGGGATGCCAGGCCGGCCGCGGTGCCTAGGTGACACCTTGGCGCGAGGTCGAGGAGCCCAGTGGGCCCGTGTCCAGCGCCGCGGCCCTGGAGCCGCCGCCGTGCCTCACCCAGGCGCCTGGGCAGGGCTGGCCGGGGCGTCCTCCGCAGCCCCCCGGGCCGGCACCCCGGGCTCCCAGAGCCCGCAGCCCCCCACACGCCTGCACCTGCCCCCGTGCCGGGCCGTGTCCCCGCCCCTGTCCGCTCTCCGCCGGGCCCTTTCTCCTCCCCCAGCCCAGAGCCGCGTCCCCGTGCGCTCGGCCCCCTCACAGCCGCTCCCGGCCCCTCAGAACCGGCCCCACGGCCGCTCCCGGCCCCTCAGAACCGGCCCCCGGTCTCCCAGAGCCGGCTTTTCAGAACCGATCCCCCGCAGCCGCTTCACGTCCTCTCACCGCCGCTCCCCTGCCCCACAGCCGCTCCCCAGCCCCTCAGAGCCGGTTCTCGCTTCCCACTCCCCCCTCAGAGCCGTTCCCCGACCCCTCAGCCGCTCCTGGCCCTTCAGACCGGCTCCCCGGTCCCTCAGAGCCCCCCCCCTTCAGCAGCTGCTCC
>JAAGAY010146274.1:2572-24817 GCA_011801015.1 Ardeotis arabs | reverse complement strand
AAAATCAGCAAACCTATTTGCATGATTAAAGTGCGCAGTGTTAGCCCCACCTCGTCTAAATAAATTTCAAAGGAATAACAAAAACCTCTTTAAAGCATGAGCCTCTTTCTGTCTGTTTTGCATGCAAGATTGTGTCAGAACTTCTTTGAATCTGGAAGTTTCTTTTCTCTCACACTCTCGAACATTTATCATTTTGAGGCTGCCTTAAAAATCTGCAGCAAGATATCCCTGTATTTCAAAAATCAGCATCGGATGCCTAGAACTGCTCAAGGCTGAGGAATTTCATTAGCACTTGACACTTTAAAAAACAGTGTCAGGTCAGGACAAACACATTTTCTTTGCCGCGCGAGATAAAATGGGGTTTTTTTAGAAATGATGCATGAGAAATACGTCCCAAACTGCCTTCTGAGGCAGAACCGCGCTGCCCTTAGCGCGTGATGCGCCCGGGCCCCTCCCGTGGTTTTCGTGGAAGCGTCTCAGCAGGATGCTGCCAACGCTCCAGCACCTGCGCGGACACCCGCTCGCCCTTTCACAGAGGGAACTGGGCCAGCGGTGGCCCATTTGGCCACTTTCCCGACGGAATGGAGCCGCTGAGCTTTATTCCAGCAGAAATATGTGAAACACCTCCTGAAAGAGCTTCCCTCTCGCAGGAGATGCCCCAGGCTGGACCACCCCGACCACCTCCTTGGGGCCAATGTCCCGGAGGGGATGGCCAGCACCACCCCCCTGTACCTCCCCGAGGGACCCCAGCTCACGCCGGAGGGTCCCCACGTTGGGGATGCGACTCCAGTACCATCACCCCGGGACACTTCATTTACTGGCTACGTTTTCCAGCGGGGCCCAGGCTCAGCGCGGGGATGGGAGCCGGTGGCTCGGATTTTGGAAGCCCCCTGCACCTCTCCAAGCTTCCCAGGAAATCCAGCCGCGTCCATAAGCTGTGAGATGCTGCATCGCTGGAAAACTCCCGTCCTTCCCCACGTATTTAAACGGAAGGGAAAATCGGAGCTCCGTGAGCGGCCCAGGGCCTCCCCCAGCGCTGAGGGAGCGGAAAGCCTGCTAACGCGCCAGCCCAGAGAGCGCCTTCCCTCCCTCCAGCCATGGACATTTTAGAAATGTTCTGTGGTGGAGAAAGAAACATTTCTTAAGTACCATTTGATGTCTCGGAATGGCTCCAGGGCTCGAGAAAACATGTTTATTTACTACTACGCTGGTTTTAATGCAGAAGATTGGTTCAGCGACTAGAGGAAACAAAATCGGCAGCATTTTCCATAATGCCTGCAAAGTGTTCTTGGGCTGATGAAAATATTTTCTTTCTTTCTCTCTCTTGCCTGCATTTTTTTTTAATCTAGCATTTCAAATTGAAGAATGGCTTGAGGGCTGAAGAAATCACTCCATAAAACACCCAACATTTACATTCTTGCAGGAGAAAAGCTAACTTTTTTTTTTTCCATCTGAGCAGTAGTTCAGTGAAGCAGAAGAAACAATCCTGCAGTATCCCACGTCGTTTTAACCCTTCCTGGCTGTGGATCTTAGTTAAACATTAGCCGTTCACTGCAAAACTTTAGAGATTTTGTTCCTTCTCCAAATTTTGGGCTCTAAGGACACTGAAGATGCTTAAGATGGGCTTTGCATCATCCTCTCCAGTTGCGTTTCTGAACGCCCGTGCGAGGGAGCCAGCCTGGCTGGGTACCAGACCCGCAGCCGTCGGGAGCCCGCGGCACAGCACCGCTGCACCGAGGCTCTGAGGAGACCAGTGAGCAGAGGACAAATTTATTTTGTGCAGAGACGCGACTTTCCAGCAAACCTGGTACCAAACCAGACCTGCAAGATCTTCCTAATCTTCCTGCCTCTGGACACACTGCTGTGGGGACGGCCACCGACATGGCTGAGGGGTGCCACGGACCGGGCTGGGCTGCTCCCAGAATTTATGGCTCTGGGAATCATAGAATCAATGGTTTGGGTGGGAAGGGACTGTTCAAGGCCAACCAGTTCAAGGCCAACCACTCCAACCCCCCTGCCAGGAGCAGGGACATCTCCAACCAGATCAGGTTGCTCAGAGCCTCAGCCAACCTGGCCTGGGAATGTTTCCCGGCATCACCACGTACGCCCAGCGGAGCAGCTCTGGGCTGGAAGAGGGTGCTGGAAGAAATGCAAAGATGCAGAAGTCTGTCTAAGAGACTCCTTTTTCTGAAGCAATCCTTCAGAGGACTTTGCAAAGCAGACAAATTGTCGTATTAGGATGAATTTTTGGAACTGGACAGACGTTTTCTTTGCAGGTAGAAGCAGTATTATCTACCCAGTCCAACACACATAACCAACATTTGCGTTGCGCTGTGAACTGCAAGGCGACCTGATAAGGAGAGAAAATTACCTGCTATGAGCAAACCTTTACTCTGATGGTACGTTCAGCTTACAGGTTAGCGCCGTCGGTATTCGTAGGAGAGGGGAGAGGACGCAGCAGCTGTATCACAACTGCGTAACATTCATTGGGATTAACGTGCATCATGAACAGCAGCAAACGACAAAATAAAATGTGTCAGAAACCCTTGTTTCCCTTTGGAAAATGGAGTTAAAGAGGAGAAATGACAACCTGCGCCCACCCTGAGGTTTTATCTCCTTAATTTCTTGCTCCTCTGCTCCTCAACCACTTTGTGGAGTCTTCATTTCACTTCCCGCTCCGGAATGACACTCTGCTCCCATTAGGGAGCCTTGCTGGCACGTATTTCACTGGGAAAGCTTTAACCCTGCCGCCGTAAATCTCTCCTGGGTCACGGGGGGTCTCATTCCAGCCCAGCAATGTTTTCATGTCAGCCCCGCAGAGATCTCCCGGGAGGCCCAGGGCTCAGAACTGGCATTCGGACGGTGCCTGAGCTCCCTGAACCAGACCACGACCCCGGGAGAGAACAGCCGTCACAGCCCACTTGTAACACCAGTAACAGCGATTGCCAGGCGCCATCAGCCGTGATGGGGCGATGAACGGCATGTCCACCACACCCTCCTGCCACCCATCGTGCGTGAGGAGGGCCGGGCGCTAACGCTGCATTTTGGGACAAGCCCCTGAAACCTTTGCTGAGCTAAAACTGCAGGGCCCAGCGAGACAATTTCTCACCCAAGCAAGCCCTGTGTTTGTTGTCTTTGGTGGCTGTTCAGCTCAGCTATTTTTTCTCCCCCGGGTATTCTCCTTTCCAGCTTGGACCGCGGTGTGACAGCCACAGCTACCCCAACCCTCCGTCTGCTCCAGCTCATGTAATGCCGGCCAAAAAATGGGAAACATGACGTGCAGGCTCTGCCACCTCACCCCTCCGGGCAGGGCTTTCCCACATCGGCATCCCCAGTAACACGATGAAGTCACCCGGGGGACAAGACACTGCTCAGAGTGAGCCTGTGTGACGGAATCGGATGGTAGAGTTATTATTTTTTATAAATAAAGCCAATAAAGTTCTGAGTTCTTCACATTAAGCATCTACGCAAGGCTCAGGCATCGCCCTACGCCGCACCCTTGACGCGGTGCAAGCAGAGGTCAGTTTGACTGCAGCCAGGCTCATTTGGTTTACATTAAAACAATTAGGAATAAGTTAACACAAACACTAACGAGGGTGTCTCCAAGGTGACCGCATTGTCCTAACTAAACTGGGTCGTGTGTGGAAAGGCTCCACTCGTCAGGAAACACAGAAATCCTCCAGGTCTTGTCGTGAGAATCACTCCAGAAGAGCGAGGTACCGCATGCTTCCAGCACACCAGGCTTTTTTTCCCAGGAGCAGCATTAAAATAAAACTTTCCGAAAAATACCTACTTTCACCTTAAAGACTCAATGTACAGGTGGACAGAACCTCTTCTTGAAAATGATCTTGATAGTTAATTGCGTTTACAGCTCAGAAACGGCATTTAACTCAAACTGGCGCAACGCACAGGACTCTACAAGTCCTTCTCTGGCCTCTTCAAGGTCTGACCATGACTTCTGCTCCCGCACACATCATCTTTCACTCGGCTGCGTGAGAATACGACTCGTTAGCGCAGGAACGACCGTACCAAGCAACCCCGGTGACTGGCAGGACTCCGGTCAGGACCAGCCCCTGCTGCGGGGCGATGCATCTGAGGAGACATTCCCTGCAGACACAGTATGTCTCCTTTTTTTTTTTTTTGATACAACCATCACTTTTTCAAAGTCTTTCTTGGATAATAATATTAATTCATTTAAAGTGGACCACTGAGTTGACCACTAAGCAAATAAATGGTGTTCAGCCTCTCCCTATGGATTCCCTTCCACCCCTCACCATTTTGCCATTCAGAGGCACAGAAACACAAGTGAAATGCCTTAAATCAGGGAGCTCAGGTCACTTTTGGAAGGGCAAATAACTCTGGCCAGGTGGAAAGAGGACCGGGTGGCCGTGTATCTGCTCTGCAGGAGATAGTGCTGCCCTCAACGAGCGCGTGAAAGCATCTGAGAGGATGGCAGGCATTTAATTTTTCTAAGCTAAGTGTGTAAACGAGAGACTGGCACAATCGCTCTGTGTTTCCCCGTCCTTTCTGTAGAACATTTTGGTGTGAAGCGGCTGTGATGTGACTGATGCAGCAAGCCACCGTTGTCAGAGCCGTGATTCAGGAGCCGATGCTGTGGTGCTGGAGGTGGACGCAGGCAACCTTGGCTCCCCGCTCCCCCTGGCCCAGCTGAGCCCCACTCCTCTGCTGGGAGCCTGGGACCCGGCGTCACCGGCAAGCGCTGCTGGGATGGGGCTCTGTCACCACTGGAAATGGGATAATACCAGTGCTAACACCCACTGAAGATCTTAAACCAGCAGACCTGGGCTCCTGTCTTCTCCAGTGACGGCTCCCTGCAGCTCTGGGCTTGACCCAGATGCCTCCTGAAATATTGCTGCTGGACATGAGATAGTCTGGATTTTAATTCTGAGCGATCGAGGTCATCTTCTGAATGATTAAGCGATAACTTAATTCATGGTATGAATTTTAATGTCTTATGACTGTGAAATTTCCTAAATATTTAGCTTCAACACACTGTGAGAAAGCCCTGAGAAAACAGCGCCTGACTGTCAGCTCTGCTCCCACCTCCTCTGCCCACTCAGCCCAGCCTCTGCTGGGAGAGGAGAGGACGGGAACTGGGAAGCGCTCAGCAGATTTCAGGATCAGGCTCTGCCTTTCAGCAGCGAGACACGCGGGGCAGGGAAATGACGAGTGGGAGATGCCCTACATCTGCTACCACACAGGCAGAGGATGCTCCGCAGGGGACAGCCAGGTGCAAGCAACAACAAAATGTGGCACAACCCCCAAAAACTCAGAAAAACAAGAGGAGCCGGGTATTTGCCTGCTGGCTGCATCCCACGGCCACTCCCCGAGCCCGCTGCCGCTCCAGAGCTGCCGGTGGCACCACGGCCGCGCCGTACCTGACCTCCGCACCGTCCAACCAGGAGCATCCAACGCAACGCAGAAGAGATCTTGAGGAGATAATTGTGTCCAGATTTTCAGTTTTTTGTGAAGGTGGCACCCCATCACCCACTGAGAACAGCTCCAGCAGCCCCGAGTCCCATCAGAAATCAGATTTTCATTCTCCTTTCTACTCTGGAGGAGCCCCTCACTGCTCCGCTTGCTGCCGGGGCTGGACTCCTGCAAGACCAACTGAGCACATGCAGCAGCCTCCGAACACCGCAGATGCGGCCCGGAGCTCGCGCTGCTCTCCTCAGAACAAAATTGATGGCTGACTGTCAGTTCCAAGCAAGGTTTTGCTCATTTTTTTTAAGCTCTGGCTATTTTTGTATCTCTTTTGGCAGAAATCAGGAGGGGAAAAAAGAAAAAAAAAAATCTTTGCGTTTGATGCCTCCCCCTGCTACAAAGGGAAAATGTAAATTTCTTTGGGTGACAATCTTGCCTATTAAAGTGATCTTAGAAAATATGTCTAGTTACAATCACACCAACTTCTCCCCAGGATAAATGCTCCACGTCATTTGTTCTGCAGCGCTGATGAAGGATTTTAATATGGCAGCTGCGGCAAAAAGCAGATCCTGAAGACGACCCCTTTTATAAGGTTGGTGCGTTGCACACAAAAGATTTCTAAAGTGGCTCCTGCTGCTGAATTCAAGCCAAAACTCTTCACGTTTCCCACACAACCAGAGTGTGATCTTATCACGGGAGCCACAGTCAAAGCCCGTGCATTGGCACAGCTCCTTTGCTATTGTTGAGAAAGTCTCGATTCGAGAAAATTTAGAGTAATAATGATCTCTCCCGAAGCGCAGCGTGACTCTTTATTATTTTGTATTTGCCCTGGTAGCTCCACCACTAAAAATGGAGAGGACAACCCAAGAAAAGCCACCACTTCACCTCCCTCAGGACAATGCTCTAAGCGATGAGAACGAGCTTTGCCAGCCAAAGATCTATTGGAGAGAAGATTTCAGCCGAATAATTTTCCAGGTTTCCCACAACAGTTGTGAGAGCTTTTGTTTCCCATTGTTGTAAGACAAATTTCTACTCCGCTCTCCATTAGGAGCTCTGCAGCCGTGTGACGTCCCGCCCGGCCCCCAGGTTCATCCATCCTTGTGGGACATCTTGTACCTGCTCTGAGGTGCTCCCCGCTCCCGGCCGGGCCGGGCCGGGCCGGGCTGGGCTCGCTGGCGCCAGGCAGGAGGAGGAACTGGAGCACCAGTTAATGCACACAAAAGCATGGAAAAAAACCTACCGTGATTTACCCACACGGAGTTCAATAAACATTAGATCTGATGGCATTCATCGTTTTTTCATAGCATGCTCGATTACTGCTTCAGTTATTGCTCAAATGACATCATTCCTGGCACGGGAATTGATTGATTTTTAATGAATATTCATATGGCATTTCAGCCAGGAGTAGGCATTAATATTCTAAGAAAGAAGAATGAAACGTACATCCTAATTTAATGAATGATTGTAAATATGTATCTGATGGATAATGTGACGATGAGCATTTAAAAAGGCATCCATAGTCACCTCGGCTGCTTTTCTTGGGAACAAAGGGGCAACCGGGATGCAGAGCGGGCAAACGGGGCGAGGGAAGAGGTGGGACGGGGCCACCCCATCAGGGTGCTCCTGCCCAGCTTGTCACGACCCAAATCTCCTGTCGCTTAGGCTGGGATTCTGCACCCAGCCCAGCATGCATCTTAAATGCCCTGAGACAAATACTTTAATTATTGGTATTAAATTGATCACGCTCACCGACCCCAGGTGATAGCGGGGCTGTGATGCGGGAAGCACTGCCGAGCACCGAGCTGCGATGCTCTCCACGACAAGGCGGGAGATGAACAAGGGAGACAGGAGAGAGCACCCATCCCCTCTGCGCCCCTCGGGCACCCATCCTGTCCCCCTGCTGCCGTCCCACCCCGCGATCCCGGCGGCTTGGTGGAGCTGGTCCTGCCGAGGTGGGCAGGTAGCGCACAGCTCCATCCTCCGCGGAGCTCTGTCATGTTCAATACCCGTCATGGTGTTAGGGATTCACGGCTCGCGGTCCCCGAATGTACATACATTTGTCAGACACTCTTAAGATGCCTCCCCGTTCTGAGCACTGATCCTTTGTGAAGGCAACAGTTGTAGTGCTTAAACAGCGACAACGGGCTCGGTTCTCCCCCATTTGTGTCAGCCCCAGCTCTGGAAAGTGCTTAAAAACACCAGCTTAGTGCCTCGCTGCTCAGAGCCTCTTAAACGGGCGTTTAATTTAACGGCGTGTTCGGTCCCGCGGGGAGAGCACACACCTGAAGCATCTTCTGGAAGCAGGGCTTAAATCAGGGCACGGCCATCCAAGCCACCAAGGTGGCAGGCAAGGAAGGCTATTTATACCCAGCGGCTTTCCATTGTGCAAGGGAGAGAACAGGCCCTTCTGCTGACAAAGCAGAAACACGCCTCGTCCCCACGTGAAACGCAAAAAGTAACACCCGAAATTCACCGCGTCCTCTGCAGAATCGCAGCCAGCGCCGCTCGGAAGCCTCCCCTGTACCCAGACCGCGGAGCAGGGACCCCAGCGGGTACCGAACGCGTTTTCCTTTCCCTCTCCAATCAAATCAAGCACTTGCTAGTCCTCTCAGCAGCTGGCAGGGGGGAAAAAAAAACCAGACACCTTTGCAGGCCAGCTCCTGCAACTCCGACGAAAGAGAAGAGCCAAGGAAAAGGGCTCTGCTCTGCCCAGCGCCCGGGAAAAGCAGCCCTGCAGCCAGGGCTCTCGGTTGCGCATCAGGACGCGTGGGACCGAGTTTGCCGATAAAAATATATACAAAGTTATGCTTGGTATGGAACAAGCAGGCAGTAGCTGCTGAAGGCTTCACAACATCCTGCTTTTGGCCTGCCTCCAAAATACCAAAACAAAACAAAATTCACTTGGCATCTCTGCGGATGGAAGCAAGTTTTCTTTTTGCAGCAATTGCTGAACAAACGCTTCGGTGCCGTGCCGCCGCCCCCGCCCCTGCTTTCTCCCCCGAATCACGCGCTGGAAGGAGGCAAAAGATGTCCAAGGTCACGGGCAGGCTGTGAGCAAACCCGGCCGCTGCCCGTCTCCGCCCTCTGTGGTTTCACCACACCAACCGACACGGAGCACAAGCTGAGGGCCGTGGGTGCCTTTGCCCAGCGGGCGCCATCGCAGCGGGGTGGTTTCTCACCTCTTCTTACGCTGGGGGCTTTGGGACCTCCCCAGGGAGGTGCAGCGTGCAAAGCTGGGCTGAACTCGGCCCCTCGTGCTTGCCGTCCACATAGGAACAGCAACCCCATCTCCTCCTCACGGCCCCATCCACACGCTGCTCTCAGAGGCACCGAGTGTTTCTGCACAAGCAGGGAAGCACGGCAGCAACGTGGGAGCTACCACGGCAGCAAAGTCCAGCTGGGAAAAAACCCCAGCAGCGGCCTGAAATGAGGGGGACTTCAGGATCTGGCCTCATACTTCTTGCGCTACACACCGACACAAGGCAACTACATCTTCCGTACGTACGCACATTGCAACTTGACCTTACGAGCACCGCTTTCAAATGTTTTATTTATTTCCCCAGGAACAGCCAGTTTTGTTTGAGAAGAACACAAGGTGAAATCCTGACCCCGCTGAAAGCGCTGAGAGTTTGCCATTGACTCCAGCAGAACTAGATGTTCACCCAGAGCTATAACCGGGTCTTGGTCCTCACTTCAGTTCTTCGATGGTGCTTGATGCTTTAAAGGAAGAGACCAAAAACCCTACAGCCCTTTCATGCACGCCTGTAATTCCCAAAGAGTGGAAAAAGCAGCATCAGTCCCTTCCCGCCATCTCCCGTAAGCAGTTACAGCCCTTGAAGTGTGAAATTTGCTTGCCCTTATTGTAGCACATTGCTATCATGTCGTTACTGATCATAAAAATTCTCCTGTGTTTTCTCAGAACCAGGCACCGCGTTCATCCCTTCCCGAAGGCGTTCACAATGTGTGAATACAGGCATAATTTCAACAAACAGCCTCTGTGGAAACCACCCCCCTGCTATTGCAAGGAGAAGGGTGCTCCGCTGGATTTGGACAGCCAGACTTCAGAAATACATGTATTTTGTGATTTTTTTTACCTGGCTAGCGCTGCGAAGCCCTAACAGCAGCCCCCTAAGCACAGCAACAGCCCCTTTGCAACCAAGCCTTCCCGTGTACCCCGAGGAGCTCTCTTTGTACAGTGTCTTCATCAGTACATAGAAATGCTTTCAGTGAAATGCTGCCTTCTTCTGTTTATTTGTCACAACTGATGCTCTGGTGAACAGTAAATAGGAAATTTCTTGGCAGATCAGCACTGCCAGCTTGGTTCGTTAGGAAAGGCTGGAGTACAAGGGAACTGTGTGCAGGTCCCCGGTGCGACTGGCGCTGGACCCTCAGTCCTTGAAGCTCAGCAAGTTGTACCAATCCTGAAGGCACATAAATCTCTCCCAAACTGAACCTGGCAAAGCAGAGACAGCATGCGTTAGCCTAATTCTTAGCAATGAGGACTGAGTTATTAAAAGGACGTGGGCTGACTAAATCAATGTATGCACGAGAAGAACTCACCATCCATTTTAAACCTCACATTTAAAATTTGGTCTGTTTTGGCCATGCATGCCGCTCCCCGCTCGCCTGCCGCGCTCCCAGCCCCACCGCATTGCACAACGCTGGGTTTCGTGTTTGCCACCGGACAGCCTGCACTCAGCCTCACATGGAAAAGGAGGAAGTAACAGTGCCCACGCTGCACATCACTGCGAGCAAACGCGTTTCCAATACACTATTAAGCAGTGTTCATTTGAAGTTTAAATTAACAAAAGAAAAGAAAAAGAAAATCTTGGAAGAATTTTTCTTGGCTTGGAGCTTTGTATGAAATCCAGATTTTAAGTGAAATGTGCCCAGGCAGCCAGGCTGCACACAGCGATGCGCTGTCTCAGGCTCCGATGGATGAAGCAGGGATCCGAGTCCTCCCCGGCTCCTGCCCGGGACGGCTGCCGGGCTCCGCCAACACCCACCCCAGCCCAAAGGCCTTCACCCAGCCCCAGGCTGCCCCATCGCCTCCCCAGTCCCTCTCCCTGCCTGGGGCTGGCTTTGGCCCCAAATCGCAGGGGGCGTTGGGGTCAGCCCTGCGCTGGCCCAGCCGGGCTGGCCGGGTACCGGGGTCCCCGCACCCAGGGGTGCCGGCAGGAGACTTGCCGGGACGCGGTGGCTCTGTGTGAAACGGCTCCTTTGTGCCGGGCGGGCGCAGCACACAGCAGCGATTGTTCCTTGCGAGGTTCGCGTGGACCAGGCCGCTGTCCCTCGGTGGCTTCAGACACCCTTGATGTCAGAATAAACGAACAGGCATCATTGAAGTAACCGCATTAGGCTTTTAAAATACACACCGCTCTAATTGATTTTTTAAACCACTGCTCATTTTTAGAGGCAGGGAGATAAGACTCTTCTGGAAAAAAAAAAAAGCTCTTTGCCCATCTAAATTCTCCCCATTACTGAGCAAATGGTTTGCAACAACAAATTTATTCCGCAGCGTCTCCTGTGCTCTTTTTTGTTTGAAAAAGCCACAAACAGATTGTGATTCTCTCTAACGGATTCACCATCTGGGAAATTTTTCATGCAACTCCTTTCCTCACTGGGAGCAAGTTACTCAGAGGGGAATTCCCAGCAGAGAGCAGACTCTGAAGGGATGGGTGGTTCATTTAATTAGCATGCATAATCTTGACGGCCTTACTCAGGCAAAACTCTCACCAGGGCCAATGGGAGATTTTTTTTTTTTTTTTTCTTTTTTAAAGAACCAGCCAAGGACTTTGGTATTTGTCTCTTGGTGTTACATACAGTATTTTCCATGCAGGGGAAAGTTGGCTTTCGGATGTGCTAGACTCTGATTTACTACAGGCTTGTGCTTCCGAGGTCAGGATGCGGCCCCTCCAGCCTCTGTCACGGGGCTGAGCGCTGGCAGGGCCGCAGGCAGCGGCAGCGGCACGGCTCCCTTTCGCACACTCACGCGGCGGGGGGAACATCGCACGGGTCCCTGCAGCCAGCGCCCTGTGGGGCGGAGGGCAGCGGGGGAAGAGGCTCTCCGAAACCCGGCATCAGCGCAGAGCAGCATCGTGCTTACACGGCCCTTGCGCAAGCTACGCGGTCTTCCCTCCCCCTGCAGTAGATGAATTTATGGCTTGAGAAAGAGGTGGGAGATGCAGGGATGCTCCTTTCATCTACCTGAACTCAAAGCTATTCCCACCGTAAATCGGCACGCGGAGGAGCCTTGAAGTGCAGCACATGCACCCTTGGTTTCGAGCCACCCGAGCGGGGAGCTCAGAGCAGACCCAGGAGCCCAGCTCCACTCCCACCTAAGCGGAGTTTTGATAGCTGCGCGAGAAGATCTGACATTAAACAATTTTCACTGGCTCATTACTGGACAAAACTCCGCTTTGAACTGACATTTTCTGGGCATGAGGCTGCTTTGAAGCAGGAAGACAAAATTAGTGCAGAGAGTTGGCAGGTGAAGAAATGAGAAGGGTTTTGTTTTTTTTTTTCCCCTCAGCAGCAGAGTTGTCCAGGAGCTATGGAAACCTTGTTTGGCTAAATAAAAACACAAAAAAAAGGATAACAAGGCTTCATATTTTCCAGCAACGTCTTCCCTGGAACAGCGTGCTATCTGTGTGTGCTCACGGCTCCAGAATAGCCAAAGCTGGTCCTGGAAGTAAACGTGCTGTGTTATTTTCCACAACCAGTAGTAAATGTTGTCTCCTACCTCCCCAGGAGGGAAAGAAACAAAATCAGTGATGTATGAGAATCCTGGGAAGGATTACAACGAGATTTCAGCCAGGTAAGGCCTTTTAGGGAAAGGGGCCGGGCTCTTCTCCAGTCTGCTCCCAGTGCTGTTCTGAGGCTCACACGTGTAGACTGGGTCAGAGCCTGCCCCCAGTTTGCTTCTGTGGAAAATGGCAATCCTGGCCCTAGAGCTGCACAGACACAGGCAAAAAGCTCGGCTTTTGGAGCACACCCCAGGAGTGAGCCGAGTTTGCTGGCGCAGCGCCTGCCTTTGAGGAACCCCGGGGCCGTTCCCTGGGGACCCCTCGGGCTGGGGCACCGGGGCATTCGGCTTCCCAGCCTGGGTCAGTCGCACCGGCACCGCGAGGTGTCGGGGTAGAAGCTCACTCTAGGAACTGGGCAAACAAGATCTTCCCTTGGCGATGGCAAAGGCTCCCGAGATGTATTTAAACATACCATCAATAACAGAAAAGGCACATTTATACAGCACGTTCCTGAGCCCTCGACTGTCGCTGGGAGTGACACCCCACAGCACTCAAACGCTGCCGTCTGCCACTGCGCCAACAGCCCCAGCCACACTTGTGAGCATTGCTTAGGGTCTCCTAGGTAATACCAAAACCAAAAATATACCCACCCTTGCCCAATCACTCTCTCTTTTGGAAAACTCCTTTCTTTCAAGTCCTGCACTGCGACTCTTCAGCTGTTAAGCTGGGATAACAGAAAGGAGCATCTCATACGCACACGGGGATGCGGGCTGCTCTATCCATGCAAATATTTCTCCAGGTCGGTCTGCAACGGTCCTCTCCGTGCTGGTCCTCTCAAGCCTGTGCCTCTGCTGGCTCCAGCCTTGCCAGTCACTGGAGAACAAATCTTGTCCAGCATTTATTTTAGGATTTTGTGCTGCAGCACATCACTGTAGCACTTCCCACATAAGAACGATAGGAATTGTGAAGTCCATCATAGTAGGAATATTCCTCTTTATTCGCATAGTAATTATCACAACCATGTCCTGAAACAATTCAGCTCTGCGCTGCAAGCTCTGCCCCATGCAAGGAAGGGAGGAAAGACAGCACCTTCTAGGCTTTAAGTGATGTGCACCTCCATACGAAGCGACAGCTCCTTCAAACCCCTCGTACGCCCATGGTGGAGAGCACAGCCTGCTCACCAGAGCCAAATCCCGGGAGCTAGCGGGCTGCGCTGCACTGCTGGCTCTCCTCATGAGTCGCTGCTGGATGACCCTTCAAGGAGGTAAGAAGAGGCGTTTTACCCAACTCTCAGTGAGGCATAACCACAGAGGGTCTGGTTCTCCCCCACCACGCGCTCGCTCTGACCATTTGCACCAGTGCGAAGGAAGAGGGTCCAGGACATCCCCACATCAGGACGATACCAGCAGCATAAGACAAAATTCTTCCTTGTTCTTCAGAAGCAATCAATCCATCAACATCTTAAAAAACTAAGTTTAATGTAGGTGGCATGTTTCATACAGAACTTAACAGGCACCCAAAATACCAGCTGGTGTCATGTTCTGAAGAGTTAACAAGGTGAAACTCCAATGCTCCTGTCTCGTTCACACCTTCACAGGCTAAGCAAGAGGCCAAGGCAGCTTTGCCACTGCACGTACCGTCATCCCTGGTCTTACACCTGCGCAACGCAGCTAGAGCCTGTCTGTCACCCAGACTCCTGGAAAGCTCTGGAGCGAGCAGGACTCATGGAGGAAGCTCTCTGAAGGGGCTGGCATGGGTCTGGGATGGACACATTCTCCCAAATCAGTATTTCTAGTATTTTTCCTAATTACTTGAGGCAATTTTTAACCCAGTAAATATAATAGCAATATTTAAAGCCCAAACATGGAAAGAAAAAAAAAAAAAAAAAAGACAGAAAAAAAGCCAGCTGCTCTTGCTGTTCAGGATGGAGTCGGCATGAAGGAATGCTGACATGAAAATTTCAAAAGATTTTTAGAGTTACAGACATCTATATAGTAAGAAGGGAAGACTTAATGTGTTTTGGAGCCTGATGCATCCCTCCCAGCATGGATGAATTTGGAAAGGGTAAAAAAATCCAAAAGAATATGAACTTCCCCAAAGGTGCAGTTTGCAAGTACCTGCCCAACAGGAAATATTTCTGGCAAACATCATTACAAGCCACTTGTTTGACTCTTGAAAAGCAGAAAGGTTAACTTCCCCTGTTTCCTTACTGCTATTCTATGAAGTTTGGTTTCCCTCCCTTTATTAAAAAGGGCAGGTTTTTCAAATAAAACAGGGAAAAACCCCCCACCCAGCTTATTCTTGGCATATACTTAATGTAACATTTATTCTACCTCTTTCTCCCTCCCTCAGCTGTCGCTTGGCTCCCCTGGAGCTTGTAAGAAACTTTCAGAATCTCAGCTCCTTGAGAAAAAAATATTTTGGCAAAGTAATCCTAAACGCTTTTAAAAAATCTCAAATCTAAAAACACTGAATTTAAATTCTGAACCATTACCAAGATCTTACTTATTCTGCAATCTCCTGGGGATGTTGCGAGGTTTAATTAGCTCCAGTTGGAAAATGCTTTGAAGAGAAAAAGTGCCGTAAAGGTGCCAAAGACTGCTCCACTCATGTAGATCTAAAATGTTCAAATTATTCCATCATAAAACAAATCATTTGGAAATTAATTCCTCTTCCTTGCCAGCACGACTTCAAAGGGACCTCGCTTCCCCCTCTACACTGGTAGGATCACACCAGCAGAGCTGGTTGCAAGGTGTCCAAGCGCTGGTAACGACCAAAGAGTATTTTGAACTCCGTAGCACCTTCGAGACCTCTTTCTCAATTATTTGATCTTGGAATTGTGCAGACTTGAGAGCATTCCAACAGTAGGTGTTTGACTCCCTTTGTAGAAGAAGAATGGGGAATCACTTCCCACTGTCTTCTAAGCAACCCAGCCCCACGGCGTCTCTCGAGGAACCTGTGGGCACTTGGCAAACGTTACCACTTTGTGGTCTGATAAGGACGAGTACCTTTTCCTGGGTAAGCACTATTGAGCCTGGATGTGGAGAGCTGATGGGAAGTCTGTGCAGGAAAGCAGTGAACTGCAACACAGAAGCCCTTGTTCGTTCAACTGCCGCTGCAGGAGTGTCGCAGAGCGGATTTGGACTGCTTAAAGAACCACCGCCAAAGGTAGTAGCACAAGTGGTTTTATTGAAGTAAGATGTTGTAAAATCGAGGCTTAACAAAGTCCGATGGCAAGGTTCAATCTACACTTACTGCACAGAGGATACGATAATGATTCAAAGTTACCAATACAAGCTCTTAATGCCCTGTGATACAAGGTTACGCAAAATATCAGTCACTTACCAAAGATCCGCAGTTGGTAAGGCGTCTCTCAGCCCCAAGGAACAACCTTGAGGTGTCCCAACTCAAGAGATCACCACCACGCAGCCAGCTGCTTAGCAGGGAGAGCTCAAAAGCAGCTCCCTCAGGCTCTCATATTTATGGAATAAAGCAGCTGGCTCATAGTCAAATTCTGTGCGATGGAAACGGTAAGCATGAGACTCCCTGTACCCACAACCTCCTTTGTTCCTTCACCAAATTAGTCTTGGAAGAACCACCTGCTATTCATGTGTTAATCGCATGATCGGTGTTCCGGTTTCCAAGCTCACACACATCAAAGCTCACCGTGTCAGCCGGTTCCTGTGTGGGTTTTCAAAGAACAGGTTGGAACTAGAGAAGTTCACGACCTGGTCCCAGCCTAGACCCTTCCTTCGGAGCTGGAACCAAACTGCCACAGCTTTGGTCGAGCAGTTGAGTGTATCCGTCACAAAGAGCACCCACCAGCTGAAGCAGGCTTGGGTGGGAAGCGCAGCAGCATGCACATTTACACCAAATCACCCTTTTACTTGTTGTTTTAAGGAGTGCTGAAATACAGCCGCTGCAAGGTGAAACAAGGTCCTACCACCCAACCTCCAACCACTCCCCACGCTGCGCCCCTGTGAAGGGCGAGCTGCTCTCGGCTGCGCCGGGCTGGGGTCCCGGTCGCTCTCTCGGCTCGCACCAGGCTGTTTGCTGGCCATCTGTAACATGTTTCCTGCAGAAATTCTTGAGCACGGCCACCCCGGGAGTCCTGCAGTCCGCACACCAGAGCTGCGATGCCGCAGGCGGACAGCTGTACTGGGGAGGAAAGCACTGGGCTGGGAATTACTGGGAATTCCCTCTGGCCACAGAGCAAGCTGTAGCTCAGACCTGCAGGACACTGAGGACCTGCAGTCCAGAGAGCGATCCCAGAACAAAGCTCTGGGGAGCTCTACAGCTGGGAGGAAAACTTCCAGGCACCGGTTTGTGGCATATGCTGACGCTACATCTTTCCTGCAGAACCAGCCTTTGGCTCTCGCGGGGCTAATCTAAAGTTCACACCACCACGGCCCTTTATTTATTCAGCTCTGCGCGTTCGCTCCGCGTTATCTGTAACACTCGATAATGAGACAATCTCTGCGTTTACTTTAGCTTTGGGCTTCAGACAGAGGCTTCGCTATTTTGCATCTACAAGCCTGCAAGTCAAAGGATGTCGGCAAAAGACTGCAAGACTCACAAGCTGAAATACGAAGTGTCCTTCCCAGCCTGCAAGCCGGCTTTGTTCTCAACCACATTCATATCTCAGACCAAAGAGACCATAAAAGAACAGTCACGTATTTCCAGTCTTGCTTATTCCGTAATGATCGACCCCAGTGATTTCAGGGGAGGAAAAAAGAGGATCTCCATCGTTTTTACCAACTATTTTTTAAACAGTTCTTTAAAGAACACAAGGAAAAGAGCAATATTCCATTATAAGGAAAAACAAACAAAACCAGACTAAAAATAAACGTTAAGCCAGCTTTTGGACTGGATAAACAGTTATTTGACTGACTGCAGAGGAAGCGTCCGAGATCTTAGACCAAAACCAGTAAAGCTGAGGTCTTTGAGCTCCAACCCTTCTTGAGCTGCTAGTTAAAGCTCTCCAGTGACCCCGCTCTGATGGCTGCAGAGGTAGGAGAGAATGTTTTCTGTCACTGCAGAGAATGATTATGGTCATTTCGGATTGTACTCTGCTTTCAGTCTCTCCCAGTTAACAGTCCCACCTCACCATACTCCGTAAGACAGAGGCACCTCTGCGAGAAAACTGGAACTGATCAGGGAAAGGCAGAACCAAACGTCAAGACCTAAACACTAACGACCATTGCAACCACCTCCCCTTCATCACTGCGAAATGGTAACGTATTTGCCGTGACTGGGAATTCCAAAAGTACGTGATACCAAACCCTGCTCCCAGCGCTCCCGTGGATTTGTTCCATCAGGGTAGGAGTCATTACTCAGCACCAACTGCCTGAAAAGCACAAAGCCATTCAAAGCTAGGTAATTATATTAAAGTGAACAGAACAGTATAGTGGGTCAAAAGCATGTCTTGCACAAGTTTAAAAACAAAACAGAAAAAAAAACCCAACCCAAACCCCTGCGCTCTGTTGAATTTGGCCCCATATTCTTAGTGGGGAATATACAAACTACACCAAGAGAGGACAACACTGGTCAAGTAGGGTACATATAACACTCCTGAGGCACTACGGAACGTTTTTAGAAAATGGGTGAAGATGGATTGAGTGTGGGGTGCAAAACTATCTGGCTTCTGTCCTCCAGACAACAGCAGCAAGGTAGGCTCCCGTGGACTAGAGGGAATTTGTATTAACTCGCGCTGTGCAAAGGAAAAACCCCCAATCAAGTGTTGCACTTTGATAATCAAAATGGCACCTCAACCCTCAAAACGATACAAATTCCAGAGACAAGTACCTTAATTTATCAATAAAAAGTAGCACTGATAAATTAATTAATTTCTATAAAAAAGAAAAGAAGATATTGACACATTTTGGGGTAGAAGAAAAGTCACCTCCTGAGTCCACATGCGCTTGTTTTATTTACATATCCACAAATACCATGAAACACCATCCCAGCCCCCCCACTAGCAGCATGGTCACATGAATTCCGTAGATGAGCAGTTCATTCATGAGGCTGAAGTCTACTCGCCTTCGCCCCAGTAAGAGGAGGATGATGGAGAGTTTGTACTGGAAACGCAGAAAGATCCGGATGCCAAGGTACTGAAGGCAAAACAAGATAGAGAGTGCCACCCAGAGGATGGAGGTAAACAGGCTGCAGCTGAAGTACAGCAGGAAACGGATGAATCCATACATCCATCGGGATTTGAGATAGATGTCGAAATTGTTGTACTTGGTACGCACCAAGTGAGTGGTCCTTACCGGGCCACAGGCCGAATGCAGGCAGGTCGTGTGGGGGCCGTGGAACGAACGGACCCGGCGGGGAATGGGGATTACAGGCATCAGGCACCCCACCGGTCACAGAGTCCCAGGGCAGGATTTACAGGGCACATATCAAATATCATCCATTAACATGGAAGAGATCCAACAGCCTGGGAACGCTAACTCTTTGCTGAAACTCCAGGAAGGAAGAGACCTGCAGGAAGGCAGAGAAGGAAAACACATTGAAGTAGCCCCAGCAGGAGGAGAGGCAGCCCGGCAGATAACTCTCTGGCTTGGCAGTTACTTAAAACTGCTCTGCAAAACTGAACTTCGCTTAAAACAACTCTGCTTTGCTTCTTTGCTTACTGTTTACCAGGCAGACACACAGAAATACAACTCTATTTCCATCACCACCAAGTCAGATTCCAAACAGCTTCCTCACAGCATGCCATGTCAGCACTCGTCATAACCTGGTACAAGCTTTTACAGTGCTAACACAGGAAATAAGAGAACTGTGTTCTGGAATTATCCTGGCTCACTCACAGATCAGAGAATCACAGGATGGTTTGAGTTGGAAGGGACCTTCAAAGCCCATCCAGTCCAACCCCCTGCCAGGAGCAGGGACATGCCCAACCAGACCAGGTTGCTCAGAGCCTCATCCAGCCTGGCCTTGAACGTTTCCAGGGATGGGACATCCACCACCTCTCTGGGCAACCTGTTCCAGCGTTCTCCTTCTTAATCAAACAGCCGTCCTGCAACAGTTCACGCGTGTGAGCAGTAATATTAATGTATGTGATTGCATCGGGTCATATTTCTTTTAAAGAAAACCAAGGTTCTCCAAGTACTTTTGCAAGTGAATTCTACAGCCCAGACACAGTGGTGATCCCAGACTTTTGCTCATTTCAAAACTTGGCAAAGCTTCACCAAATAAACAAACTGAAAATAATGGAAGGTCTTGCAAGAACAATGAGGCAACGATGTTTTTCACACTCCACAGGATGTAACTCCCCTTGCTCAGCCGAGCCTTGCGGTCTCACTGCCATGGCACCCCATGGCAAGGCAGCCTTTCAAAGACATCTATTCGTTTATTTCTCCCTTTGAGATCTGCAGAGATAAGTGAAATATCTTGATCTTCTGGAGTGTTTAGGATTTATAATCTTAACATCCTTCCACACACCCATTGTTGTTATGTGAGTGATGAGCAGTAGCCTGTTAGCTGCTCTCTGCTTCACCCCAGGCGTACGATGTGCCAAATTCCGGGTATTATGAAATGACAGACAATGCACTCATCAGATAACGCCAGAAAACAACAGGGACTTCCCCGCTCTCCTCGCACACCCAGGCATTCAGATCTGGGCAGATCTTCCCTTTGTCGAACCAGAAACCCTATTACTTTTAATGTTACAATTAAAGTGATCTAAAAGCTACTTCGATAATTTTTTACTTTCTTATTAACAAAACTAATCACAGAGTAAATCATAAGGCTGCAGGAAATCATACTTTGATACGAAAAACCTTCTCTGATACAACCTGCATGGCTGGGTAAGTCTTTCCACTGCTTCCTGCCTCAAATGACATGTAAATGGAAATTGCAGATCTCATCTCTTCTGCTTGGCCCCAAGTTCTAATTCCTTTTTGCCGTTACAGAAATTTGTATGCAAACTGCTGGCTCTACATGAATCAAGGGCCAATAAAAGGGAGCATGGGTTAACTTATGATTAAGGAATTTAGGAAATTGAGGTCTGTTCTCAATTATCAGACACCATCATAACTTTAAGTGTCCCTCTGCCATAATTTCCTGTCTGTAGAAAGGAAACACGAAGCAGCTCAGAAGTGTGTTATGAGAATGTATTTTGCAAGCCATATAAACTGGTCAGATACTAAAGCAACGCCACTTAAAAACAACATAGTTCGTGCCTGGAGCATGAAACTGAACATGCTTCCTATGTGCTGTTTATGTACTGCCCAGTGTTTGTTTTCAGAGATATTTTTGGAGAACTAAATTGGCAAGATAAGTTAAAATTCACATACTCTGGATTCAGAGCATTCCATTCTGACGATGCAGCCTCTCCTCGCCACCTCTTTCAGCAGGACACAAACGGCAGCTTATCATTCTCCAGCAAACTCTTACATAGCTTCTTAATCTGAGTCCCTGGGCAGCCGCAGGACAATCAGCGCACGCAGCACGGGAGCGCTCAGCAAACCACGCCTCAGTGGCGGAGCACAAGCCCCGCTCGCGCACGCTGCAGTTTACAGGGGCAAACTCAACACTCTGGCTTCACGGCTGAGCCCTGCGTTAGAAGAGGAGTTTTGATTCTGGTCAAACCTCCCACAGGTGAATCCAGGAACACCGCCCAAACGGCTCAGCTGCAGAGACTCGCTCTTTGTGAGCGGCAGCAGCAGCTTGCTCCCGTTTCCTGCGCCCAGCACAGAAACAAGCAGCCTCTGGTAGGTTCACACTCTACATAAAGTCAAATATCAACACTGGAACAGCCATGAGCAGAGGAACATTGTGAGAGCAAAGCAAACTTTCTGAAATATTACATTGTTAACGGTGCTGCCATCCACTCAGCAGAAGGTCGGTAATCCGCTGCCGTTTCTGGATGCCACTCAATTCTTGTGACAAACAAGGGGCGTTTTCCTGTGACACCTGGCCTTCTAGGAAGAGTGAAAGAAACTGCTAAGGTGCTTCACAGACTCACAACATTCTACATATGAGTTGATCTAAAAGATAAAATGAGAGAGTAAATTTCAATTTGCTCATTTTGTGTGTTAAAAAGTTCAGAATTGCAAGGCCCCTCCCCAGGCATGAATTTTTAATTCCATAAAGATTCTCACTCAGTAATATCTGTGCCACATCTCACTGACACACGCTGGAAAGAATCAGCTGGGTTGTGTTCAGAGCCACACACAGGGAAAATCACAGACAGAACTCTCGTCAGTCACCTCTCTCCTAGCACAGATCCACCCGGAGAGCACGTGCAGCCAATGTTTCCCAAACGGAACACGGAACAGCAGGCTCCCACACCTGTACGCTGGCACATGACGCCTCGAAACAGATTTGGGCGTGCATGTCTCAAGATCACTTTTTGAGGCCTTTCTGTTTTACAGCATGTTGCTGTGAGGCCGGGAGGCTGAGTCTGTCTCTTCTGGGTATCGTCCTACAGCTCTAAGGCCCAGACAACTTGATGTCAGCTATCACCCTGGTGAGTTTTCACTCCCTCTCCTTTAAAAATGGAGTGTATGACGAGAAAACTACCAAAACACAGTGCTACTTCTCTTCATCTGTCATGCACTCCAGGCAAGGTCTGCTCTTGCTCCGGGTGCTCATGATTCCTGGAGGAGGGATGGCAGAAAGCAACGCTCGCAGCTGACAGGACCAGAGGTCAGGAGCAACGGGACCACAGTGTTCCCTAAGGAGCCAAACAAGGTTAGGGACAATGACAAATAAAGGTTAGTGGTGATAAATGAAAGCTGGGAGTACCGGAAGCAGAGGGAATTCGAACTCCTCCTACATCCTAGCAGATCCTAAATTAAACCGCACCGACCTGGGAAAGGAACTGCAGGCAGGAAGCTCGGCCAGGACTTCCCCCCGGCCTGCGAGCCCAAACTCCAGCCCAGACAGCGCGGAGCCCCGCGGGCCGGGCAGGAACAGCCCCGCACGGCACCGGGCCGCGGCTGCCGCGCATCCCACGGAAAACAGAGCCCCGCCGGGGCGGGGACGGGGCGGCGGGGACAGCGCGGCGGGGCGGAGGGCCCCCGGCCCCGACCCGCACTCGCAGGCC
>JAAGAY010146272.1:0-26313 GCA_011801015.1 Ardeotis arabs | reverse complement strand
CTAGGTAAATGCACAGGTGGAAAGAACTGGCTTTGTAGAACAAACCATTTGAAATAAAGTTTATTGGAAAATCACTTAAAAGACCTGTATATTGGAGCATGAAAAGAAGTACAAAAGCACTTCTTGTCATGAGATATCAGTGCTGAATTAGGAATTTAGAAGTTACTATGCTTGATGTTGGCAAACACAACTTCATCTAGAAAAAACAGATTTTATTTTTGTTTGTTTAAGCATAATTTCTCTCTTCTTATCAGGACAATCAAGTCTCAGAAAACTCTGACAAGGCAGTTTAGTCTGTCTGAGTTTTCAGATGAACCTTTGAAAAGCAGTTTTGTCTGCATTGAAAAGATGTGCAAGATCCCCACAATCCAACCTTTGACAAGATGCATGTGTTTGCTGTAACAGCAAATCCTCTTTTCCTCCTTGGCAGGTTGTAGTTTTCCATTTCTTTCCTTGTTTTTGCACCACATAGTCTTTCAGGTATTATTATGTATTTGCACCACGTAGCCACCCTCCAAGGAGAACTACAGGGAGCTTGTGTGGAGGAACTCCCTGGAGTCAGTGCTGTGAAAGGAGCTACAAAACTTCCCTGTTCTGCGTTGTTCATTTCCAAGCACTGAGGGCCCAGCTTCCCTCTGGGCAGAAGGCCACTTTGGGCCAGAGGGAATCTAATATGGTCAAAGCACTGAAGCTGGGCAGCTGTGTCTTGGCACAGCACCATCAATGCTGTCTCAAATACATCCTCATGCAGACTGCCCCTCTATAAGAACAGGTATCTATAGGAACAAGTATCTATGTATCTATTGCATTGGGCGGTCTTGCCTACCTAGGCAGCGTTTGACCTTTACTCACTCGCAGGAAAGTAGGAAAGATGGGGAGAGACTCTTCAGTGGGGCCTGTTGTGACAGGACTAGGGGTAATGGTTTTAAAATAGAGGGAGGTAGATTTAGATTGGATATTAGGAAAAAATTTTTTACACTGAGGGTTGTAGAGCACTGGAACAGGTTGCCCAGAGAGGTGGTGGATGCCCCATCCCTGGAAACGTTCAAGGCCAAGTTGGATGAGGCTCTGAGCAACCTGATCTCGTCAGGGATGTCCCTGCTCCTTGCAGGGGGGTTGGACTAGATGACCTTTGAAGGTCCCTTCCAACTCTAACCATTCTAGGATTCTATGCTTCCATGATTTGTTTGTTCTATGCAAAAGGAGGACTTCAACTATCAAAAGAGTGTTTAAAACCCAGTGCTAAAGGAAAAAAAATATTGTATGGCTTCTGCTTATCCTTGTTTTTCCCTAAAAGAGTGGTGAATGCTCTACAAATAATTGCGCTCATCAATACTCAAGGTCTACTTTACCTTATGCAAGCAGACAGCTAAAGTTGCTTTATAAGCAAACAAAATACAAATGTTCCCTTCATCCCACACATAAACTTTGAAGCCTTCTGAGAATTACACACTGTTATCTTTCTCTTACGCTTGCTCAGATGCTCCCTGATGTGAGTTTTTACTGATTGCCTAGAACATCCTTTTGCAGAGACCTGCACACACATTTGGAGTGTTTGCGATATGCAACCTGGTAAATCCAGTGAGTTTTAATTAAGTGGGTTGCACATCACCAAATGCACAAAGTTACACGTGGCGCTTCCTCTCTCTTCCTCTTAAAAGCTAATTGACAGGAAGCTGTGTTGCTGGCTGATGAGCTATTACTGTCTGTGGAGAGGCACTGTTTTCAGAGTGAAGTCTTAGAGGTTCCAGTAAGTTTGTAATAAGAGGAGAAGAATCCAGGATTGTTTCAGTCTCAAAGGTCTCATCTGTACTGATGTGAACCAGTGTACTTTCACTAAAGTCAATGAGTCTAGGCTGATTTACAATAGCTGAGGATTGCTGCCTGTATGTAACTAATCTGTGGGGTTTGGGTTTTCTTCTGCCTGATTGGAAAGCCAGAGTACATTAATGAGACAGTATGAATTGCCTGTAAAGGCAGGTATATCTTCTCAGAAGCTTCCGCCTTGCTGATGAGTGCGTAGGAGTATCGTGTTGGTAGTCTATCCAAAAATGATTAGTAAAGAGTCCTCTCCTCTTACATTTGACAAGGAAACACAGAACAGGAGAAACAGCATATTATGAACCCTTTTTTTTTTATTTCTAGGGAATTAGAAGCAGATTCACAGAAGAACATAAGGCTTTGCAACTTGCAATGCATCACTCTTACGGTGCTTGGCAAAGGAGACCTAGAGCTGGTCTCTGTTCCATGTTTTGCTATTTCATATTAAGCAATACCTAGGATAAAATACAGGATCCGGTATCCAGTCTGCCTTTTTCCTCTTTCCCCACAGAGTGAATACTTGTGTCACTGGATTACAGAATCATTCATATGCTTACTGCTTTTCCCTCATCTAATGCATCTTCTGGTCTTTTTGGAAAGTGGAGGAGGCAGAGGTGGATCATATAGCCCATAAGCCAGCCAGCTGGGCACCCTTCTTGCAGGAGGTGAGAGAAATGGGCTTGAGTCTCTGCAGAAAGAAGAGGGAATTGAATTTGTTTCACACAGTCAGTCCTACAGAGGTGTATTAGGCACATTTCAACGTACATGGGTAAAGTCTCTCTGAGGAGATGCTCTACAGGAAGCATCCCCTAGCCTCCTGTTGCTAATTACAGGTGTAATCTACTAAATGTAACCATCTGGGAAGTGATACTGTTTAAAGAACTTTAAGACTCTCTAGCTCTGGAAGGTACTGTGTAAAATCAGGTGCTATCCTGGTTTACATAGACTGTGCTCAATTACCCATAAACTTCATTGGCTGTTGGGTGGGACTTAAGTTTTAAAGATTCCTGGTATCCTTTTATGGATGGATGATTTGGAATCTTAAATGATACCTGCTTCTTTTTTACTTTGCTTGACTACTTGACATTTAAGTGCTGAGCTATCATATATTTGAGTGTTGTGAACTGGGATTACTTTTTTTTCCTTCCTAAAACCCCCAGAACTTCAATGTGCTGAGTTAGAGGAATAGCGAAGTCAACGCAGAAAAAAAACCCCAAACCCTGTCCTTTGCAATCCCAGTCAACCATGCTGAAGAAAAAGGCAAGATGAAGGAACAGGGGGAGGGAAGGAGTGAGGGGAGGGAAGAGAGTCTGTTAGATAGAAAGAGACAAAGACAACAAACCAAAGGATGAGAAGTCATGTGCTTGCTATCTACAAATAAACACACTACAGAAGGAGATTTATTTAGGTTAAAGGACAAAGGTGGTGCAAGATCAAATAATGATGAGGTAGCCACAGTTAAATAGAGACTGCATATAAGCAAGCTGTCAAACCATCAGAGGAAAAACATTATCGGGTGTCTATCAGAGAAAATGACCTAAGAGAAGCCAAGATAATTTAAAAAATAATTGTATTAATTTATGAAAGTGACAAATGGCACCTGTCAGACTGAATTCAGTAACCCAGGATGTCCTGCTTAGTCCTGTAAAAGGGTTGTTTCTTGCGAATTTTCTGGGACGCTTATATTCTGTGGGTTTTGGGTTTTTTTTTGTTTTTGTTTTTGTTAGTGGGTTACAAAATAGACATTCTGATTGTTGTTCAAGTTGGAAACTAAAATATTCAGGTTCAGGGTATGTTATTCACTCAGGAGTGCACATTCATGCCGGAGGATACTGTTCTAGCAGCTGATAAGCTGGAGGAGAGACTGTACTGCTTTCAGCCCCAGGCTCTCTGAAACGATTTTTCAGTGTCCTCCATTCCCAGTGCTCGTGAAATCACAAAGACAACGCTACCAATTCTGTTCAAAATTATAATCAGAACCCTTGCTGTAACTGCTAACATCATTTTGTCTTCAAGATAGTAAGACTTCAAGAATCAGAAGGAAAGGATGTCATTTGGCACTTGGTTTTGGAGCTACAAGCTTCACTTTTTATAGTTATGAGGATAACAGCTCACTGTGTTTTTTAAAAATGAGAGCTGAGATCCTTGTACATAATTCTAGAAACTGGGACTTCACAAAAATACCAAATAACATGAGAGAGAGGAGAAAAAAAGCCTCCATCAGCATGCCACTTCTTTTTCCAGACAAAAACATAAAACAAGCCAACCTCTCCAGAATGTATTCTGGTGACATGAGTATTTTTATAACCCACTCTTCCTAGCAATGGGTATGGAGGACAAAGCAGCAACATAGAGGTGCGATGTGAGAGGAATACTGGGTTGTTGTAGGAGCAGGGTCAGGAAGGGCATAAGGGTGAGAGGTTTCCATGTGCAATTTCCATTCCTGGAGGCTTCCAGCTCTGACTTTGCCCAGGCAGGCAGAAGAGGAAGGACTATCCTTTGAGCTAAATAAGGAAAACTTGGCCGCTGGAAGAAGTGGCAGGAAGCAGAAAAGTTTTGGAGACCCATCTATGAGTTTAAATACTTGTTTTTAGCAAATCAGGCCCAACTGCCGCCAGTGAAACTCAGAAACAAGAGCATTTCTACTTAAGAGCAGCCAGGCCAGGTTGACGCTCCCCAGCTACTCGTAGTGCTAAAAGTAGCAATGCTGGAAGCCCCCTAGTTCTTGACATCGTGTTCCAGTTAACAAAAATCAGTCTGACGCTCCTGATGGTGTCCAAAGAACCAGGGAGCCTGAACACAAAGTTTCGTGGTCAATTAGTCAAACATAACATTGCAAGACTTCTTGACCTTTCAGAACTGGAATGAATTTGCCAAACAGGAAAGAGTAGGAATGAAGCAGAACAAGTAATTCCGAAACCCTCTGGGTCTAATCGGCCAATGCCTTGCACCTCCAGCCTTATTTCTGGTCTCACAGCAGAGTAATTCATGAGTGTCAGCAGATTTCTAGGGGTAAGAGCAGAATCTTACGCAACCTGCTCCACCACTTCTGCTTGTGTGAATTAGAAGAATGTGGTGTTTTATCCCCATTTTACGCTGACAGAAGTGTGTGTCCCCGTGTACCTCTGGCAAGTGCCTGTCCTGGTTAGGTTATGAACTGAATGTTCATTGTGTGTGACAGATGCATGAAAGCAAAGACACAGGTTCAGGCCTCAGGTCCCTCTGCCCCACCATGTGGTTTCTGATTGTGCCATAGGCAGAGGCACGGGGAGGAAGAAGGTTGGGGCAAGAGCATACCGTGCTCCTTTCTTCCAATATCTAGTTGTTTTCAGGTTATTTTCCAGAGTCTGACACAGTACTCTTTTATAACCTTTAGATGATCTCATCTTCAAGTGCTTCGGGTCTTTTGGCCCCCAAAATTACAAAAAAAACCCCGTACTTTTGGCACCCCAAACCGTATCAACATAGTGATGAGGTTTTGTCTGTTTCATTCTCTACCTCTTTCCTAGTAATTCCTAATACCCTGTTTACAATTGTAACTGCTACCCCAGCACTGAGCTCATAAAACACACATGGAGGAAAACTGATGGCTGGGTGGCACAGATTTACTTCCATGTTCTTTGAGGTTACCTGGTCGCCCTTCAAGCTTTCCCCTAGCGATGAATACTTGGCTGAATTAAAGGAGAGATGCAAGGGCTGAGGAAGCCACAGGAGAAAAAGGAGAAGCAGAAGCACCTGTAAGTGGGGAGGCAGCTACGGCTGTGTGAGCTGGAGGGCAGTGTCTGGCTTCCCTTCCAGCTGCCTTCACTCTTCCCTCAGCAGGTGCTTGAGGAAACTTGGGCAGTGAAACACAGAGGATTGGGTACACAAATGGCATCACCACAGCCCCCTCCTTGGTTGGTTACTGAGGGCAGGACGGCTTTTTCCAGCATCTACTGAAGGCTGCTGCCTTTACACCTTACCTGCTGCCTGGCCCATGCACACCACCTTGTGCAGTGCTTGCATGAAGCTGCCAGCAGATCTGCCCCTCAGAAACTGACACAGTCGGTGAAGCTGATGCCAGTGAGGTGGCAGCTGTGTGGATTTATTAATATTTTTTTTTCTCACTGTGATTTGCCTTGTTCTCCCTTGATAGCTGTTACTTTTTCCTCTGAAATAGCAGCCACAGTCTATTTTCCTGTTTTACTTTGGGAGTATTTGCAGTGAGGTCTCCGGGGCTGCCCACCTTGGCCCTAGCACCCCATTCCTCCTTTGCACTCCTCGCCCCCGGGCTCACCCCCTTGGCAGCCCCACTGCCGGGACCTGTGGGCACCCCACAGCTGCTCACAGAAAAGATAAAAAGAAAGGAAAAAAGAAGCAGCTCATGGATAAATGGAGCTGCATCCTCCATCATCTGACAGTTGTGCAACTGACTTCCCTGGCTTCTGACCAAGCTGCAAATTATTTTTGCTGGTCTGCCTCTGGTGCAAGGCTGCACAGGGAGTCAGCAAGGGCACCCTGGCCACTGAAACTGGTGGGTACACTAATCCCCTGTGCCAGGCCAGAGCAGTGACTCAGTAGGAAGGGTGCTGCTTGGTGGGTTACCAGCAGTGGTATGAATGACACCATGATCAGGCAGGGGGTTTCCTAGGGGAAACCTCCTCCCTCACATTGTTGGTGTGTCAGCCCTTCTCTGAATTCCTCCAACTTAGGAAAGTTGTCTGTATCAGAGGGCTGGAACACCTCTCCTATGAGGACAGGCTGAGAGAGCTATGGCTGTTCAACCTGGAGAAGAGAAGGCTCCAGGGAGACCTTACATTAGTCTTCCAGTACTTAAAAGGGTCTTATAAGAAAGATGGGGAGAAACTTTTTAGAAGGGCCTGTTGTAATAGGATGAGGGATAATGGTTTTAAAATAGAAGGAAGCAGATTCAGACGATATAAGGAAAAAAATTTTTACAATGAGGGTGGTGGAACACTGGAACAGGTTGCCCAGAGAGGTGGTGGATGCCCCATCCCTGGAAACATTCAAGGCCAGGTTGGATGAGGCTCTGAGCAACCTGATCTAGTGGAAGATATCCCCGCTCCTTGCAGGGGAGTTGGACCAGATAACCTTTAAAGGTCCTTTCCAACCCAAACTATTCTATGATTCTATATAATTTATGCTAGTGGGAGATTACATTTGCATTTTCCCAGGGAAAAATAAAAAAAATAAAATTTAAAATAAAATAAAAAATCATACAAAACCTGGAGATGGATTTATATTGAAAAAAACAGGCCTGGGCACTAATTTGGGAAGATTTGAACTGGATACTCAGACTGGCCTCTACTTTAAATGAGCACAATGAACATTAGATCCAAAGCCAGTGAAAACTTGCATCTAAAAGCAGATGTGAACTGTGTGGCTGCAATTTTTCTCTGCAGGAAATCAGTTTTATTTAAGTAATACAGTAGTCTTCTACTTAGGCATTTGGTGAAAGGGACGGTAGCAGGGTACACTGAGGATAGTCCTTTTTAATTGCCTGGAAAAATCTTATTGCTGACAAATCTGTTAAAGCAATAGCTTCCCCTTAAGCCTGTTAATGTTCAATGGTATGGGTACTTCTGTGTATTTACTGACCATATCTTTGCTGTGAAAGGTCATCATTGGCACTGCACCTTTTGGAATGAGGAGAAGTGTGTACAAGTGGAGCATCCAATGCTGCGGTCAGCAGCATGACTGGAGAACACTCAGCCTTTCCGGACCTGCTGCCGTTCACACGCTACACTGACATTGCGCAGCTCCTAATATTTTGCTGCCCTAGGCAACCACCTGTTACCCTTTTGTGCTGCAAAGCCAGTCTGCCATGGAAACACTTCCAGCCCACCAGCAACCGCCGTGCAATTAAGTCATTACAGAGATGTTAAAAATGTGGATTGCAGATGTATCCATTGAGACCTGAAACATGAAGTACTGTATTGCTTTGAGCTGGGACTGCCTTCACTCTTGTTCATGCCAGCGCAGCCTGGGACAAGTTTCTCTGTATCACCTGAGGAACTATCACCTCATCCTCTGTATCACATTTATGCCATGGCAGGTAGAATCATGCACCCAAACCCTGATTTAATCATTGATGACTTTCATGAAAAGTGGTACTAAATGCTGCATAAGCCAGCAGAGTGACCACCCTGATGCCACCAGCAGCTGCCCAGAAACCCAGCTGCATGAACTGCTGTCCTCAGAACGGCCGGGCAATGTGTATGAGCTGTCACTGCAAGGTGGGCTGTGACACAGCAGCATTGTTTCGTAGGACTGAAAGTCTTGCTCGTGAGCAGCAGCGGAAGGATGACAGGGGTTTGTCCCACCAGTTCCGCACACTTGCAACTCGTGGCTCTTTAAAGCCGTTGCGTCTGACCTCAGTGGCTCAACATGAGGGACACCAACGAAACAGGAAATACTGCAGCGCCACACAGTTGTTTCCAAGCGAGAGGGTTTCTGGTAGAATGCCAGGTGCTGCTACCCTGGCTCACACGGCAGCTGATGGAGTTGTGCAGGGGCCAGGTGCTGCTCTCAGGTGGATGTGTGTCAGAAGCTGGCCTCTCCTCCTGCAAACTGAAATAGGCTGCATGTCTCCGTGAGCTGAGGTCTGCTATTCCACTTGTGTGCAGGATATACAGTACATCTGGAATAATTAATTTCTTGGCCTATTGTTACTCTCTTGTGGATCAGACGTTTGCTGCTTCTGAAGCCTGTTGACTGTATTCAATATCTCTTCCTGTTTAACTTCGTTGTTCCGGCCTCCGACTTTTTTTTTTTTAGGGCCTGTCTTTTCATTTTCCCCTTGAACTAGAGAATTTGCCTGAAGTATGGATGAGTCACAGATACCGTATTTCCTCTTCTCTGAAACATATTTACATTTTTTGAGGAATTACAGCTGACAGCGATCAACCGTACATTCCAAAATACCCTTTCAGGGAGGAGAAGGGAGGAACAATGAAGCTGAGATCAGCTTGAAAGGTAAATGACTGAAAGAGGGAGAGAGAGGGAAGTAAGAGACAGAGAACCTTAGAAGGGCAGTGTGGTGCAGCGTTTGATGGTGGTGCCTCAACTGATAACATTCCTGTAATCAGAGACACTCTGTCATACCTGTCAGCAGCCATTCAAGCATATCGCGGGCAGCTCTAAATACAAATATCAGAAGCAAAAGGGGTAAATATCCAGAAAGTAAATTTATTTCCTCTGTTCCTCACCCAGCATTTCCTGAAGTGAGGGAAGATTAGTATATAATGGAGTGTACAAGATGCTGCCAAACCTGCATTACCCCATCAAAGCCATTGTATTGGTTTTAGCTGGGATAGAGTTAATTTTCTTCTTTGTAGCTTGTACAGGGCTATGTTTTGGATTTGTGATAAAAGCAGTGTTGATAACACAGGGATGTTTTAGTTACTGCTGAGCAGTGCTTACACAGCACCAAGGTCTTTTCTGCTTCTCGTGCTGCCCTGGCAGAGTGGACTGAGAGTGCACAAGGAGTTGGGAGGAGACACAGGTGGGACTCCTGACCCCAAATGACCAAAGGGATATCCCATACCATATGACGTCATTCTCAGCTATAAAAGTTGTAGGGAAAGGTCTTCCAGGGCTGCTGTTGCTTGGGGACTGGCTGGACATAGATCGGCTGGTGGTGAGCAGTTTGGGAGGTTTTTTTGCTTGTTTTTTTTTTTGTTTGTTTGTTTTGTCTTGGTTTTACTTTTCTTTGTTTCCTTTTTTTTACTTATTAAACTGTCTTTATCTCATCCCATGAGTTTTCTAACTTTTGCCCTTCCTATTACCCTCCCCATCCTCCTGGAGCCAGGGGGAAGTGAGCGAGTGGCTGTGTAGTGCTTAGCTGCCTCTCTGGGCCAACCCACAACAGCCACATAGCTCCAGAGGAGTTCCATGCTGTGGCTTTCACGTGGTGAATTACAGTCATGTATTTTTAAGGTCTTGCATTTTTATCTCAGAGGTCAACTGAAAATGGAGATTCCCAGCTTGTCTTGTATCCCAAGCTATTTCCTAAAGCAGCTCTTGTGGTTTTGTTTCTCACATTTCAGTGGGATTTTTTATTGGAGTTTTTGATGTTGGGTTTTTTTGCATAAAGCTGTAGCAAATATTCACTTCATAAGGAATTCTTCTACTGAGGTTATTAAGGGCTAAAGTTTACAGGGCTACTGTAGCCTCTATCTTTTCATCCCCAAATTGTAAGGTTTGTAGGGCGCAATGATGGGAGTGCTATCTATGAGTATCAGAGTGAAAATCAGGCTTCTCATATGCAGTCATTGACAAGTCAGGGTAATTCCAACTATCTCTTCTGTGTATCGCAGTACCTTACATAAAAGCCCATCGAGCGCTCATCCATAGTAGAGAGTATTTGTGTAACGATTAGTGATGGCATACTGCAGTCAGCTGGAGCCCCAGAAAGGGTCATCCTCACCTTCAGTCATGACTGGAAGAAGATCATGTTACAATCTCACTGCACTGAGTAAGTTATTCCAGCGAATATTTTGTAACTTCAGCACAAGGTAGGCTCCATAGCTGGTCTTTTCGTAGAAAGGAGTCTGCTCTTTGCATCTGCCTCTGTGAGATTTTACTGCACAGCTGAAGGGTGCAAGTAGGAAGATGCAATGTGCGTAACCATCCTGATTTCTAGTTATCTCCTCATTCCCAGTGTCCTGCTTTGTCTCACCTGACAGTAAACAAAATTATATCAATTGTTCTTGCTACTTCCAGGCAGTGTGCGGGACGGACAGGTCAGGAGAGTGCCAGCACTCAGATGCTTCCTTGTGGAGGCTGGTCACCTGGAGGTCTGCTTGGTGGAAGACAGTCTGGAGTGGGAAGGAAAGGACAGCAAGGAGACTGAGGTACTCATTATCCATTACAAAATCCTTCTGTGTACTTGCTTATTTGTCTGAAGATCTGCTGATAAATCTTAGAATATTGAGAAAAACAGTAATGGAATGAGAAACACTGACTATTTATTGGGTTTTGGTATAGAGACAGCCTTATTTCCCAAATCTGTATTGGATGAGCTATTTCACTCCAGTTAATGATCTGTCCCTCACTTCCTCAAGGACTATCTTCGCCTTCTTGCAGTTCTGGGTAAAGCATGACCCTTTCTTTTCTCCACATCTCTCAAAGACATTCCCATGATGACAGGCATTAAGGCAATTCTAGCAGATGGCCTTCCAGCCCTTATGTGTGAGGAGCAAGCTGGTTTAATATGATCACTGCAAAATGGGTAGAGCTACCTGAATAATGTTCAAATGGGGTCTTGCTATCTGTGAACACGAATAGTCTCCAAGCAGACTCAATGAAGGTGGTACCACTCTGCTAACAGCAGATGGTAGGATGTTTGAAGGACAAAGGATCTGACTAAATAGATACAAGATGGAGGCTTCCAAACTGCTTGTACCAAGGAAAGTATTGTCTGTGAAGTTTCATGGCCATTTGCTCAGTGTCATTTTTTACTGTGAAGAAAAAGCACAGGTGCTTTGAACCTAACCATGGCTGCTGCTGTAAGTATCTGGCAGATGAGTTATATTAATAAATGCCCAGTGATATCTTCACTGCTGTTGCAATCATTCCCTGATGGTATTTGGAATTTCACTTTGTTTGCTAAATGGGATGCTATTTACTCAGCTATCCAGTTTATCGCCACTACTTTACTTTAACGTGGGTGAGTGTGTTAGCCATGGCAGGGCTAATGAAAGATATGGGACCCACAGCCTTAGAAATTGAAGAGGTGGAGCTCCAGCACGACATGTCCTTCCTGATAGTTCCTTGCCCAAAACATTGGGAGGGAGGAAAGGGGAGGCTATTGTCTGACTCAGTGAGTCCCTGCTACTGGGAAAGTCCCTCTGGACAATGTGTCATCAGTGTCATTTAGAAGAGTGCTTGAGTTCAGAGCTGACTGAGGAACAAGGGGACTCCTTCTGCTGAGCATGCCATTTCTTGGAGAAGGCTGAGGGCAATCTGTTGATTTTGAACATAATTCACTTCCCAATAGCTTGCCCGTTCCTAGGCAGTTTTGCAGAAAATCTTAAGACTAGCCTGACAGCAGTGACTGTGGTACAGGCCTTTAAGATCAACTCAATGCTTCCAAACTTCAGCCAGCCAGACATCTGGGTGCCTCGCTAGCGTGGATTAACCAACTCAAATTCACTCCCCAAGCTGTGTATTCTGACAGCTCTTCTTCCATGAAAGTATGAGGAGACTAACTGCTAGAGCTCACTGTTGATACTAATTCACTGCACACCTCTGCCTTTTCCTTTCTTCAAAAGATATCCATGACCATTTGTGGGCCCCAATGGCAGTGTTGTTTTTTTCCCCAGCACTTAGTGATCTAAAGTAAAATCTATAACCTCTATTCTAGAGACAGCAATAGTCAAAGCACAAGTGAGTGCCAGCTATCAGCCTTTAAACCACTTCTGCCCATACTCTTGTTCAAAGTATCTCTTGGTAATACAGTAGCACCCAGTGTTTTATCTACACTTCATTTCCTTCTTGACAATGCTGGAGATATAACGTTGGGATTTTTAAAGAAGATAAATCCAGTGTAGCCAAGGGCGATCAGTTTTTCTCCTGGGATTTAAACCAAGAGGACCTACTACTGCCAGTTACGGTTGTCATGCTAGAGTAACTTGATATAAATCACTGGGGTTACAAATAGTGCAAACCATCTGAGAGAGGAAAGAGGCATAGGACTCTCCAGTTTACAAAGTCTTTGCCGTGACCAGTTGTCCGTTGCCTTTGTTGTCGCACTTGACTTAGTGTTGTGAATATCAGCAAAGTGGTGGGATATGAAGGACAGGACTCTGCTACTCTGAGATGAGAGAAGTGGAGCTGGAGCAAAGGCTCATGCAATGCCATACAGCAAGGCTCAAGGTAAAGATAATCATGTCAGCATGTAGGAATTTTCAGTGACGGCAGAGGTGCTTGACTGGGTTTACTTTCAGGAACTGAGGAGGCCAAGATAAAAACAGACTTCAGAGTACCCTCTTTCATTGCTGCTTTCAACCTCCTTCATGTTGATGTCTCTGTGGCCTGTACCACTAGTTTCTGCTGCCCTGGTCCTTTGGAGAACATTATGCCTTCTCCAAGAGGACACATCAGGAGGCTCAGCAGCTAGGATAAGCTTGTATACTTGACATTTCTTTGGATGACACCTTGCAAAGAGACAGCATTTGCGGTTGTATTCCATCTGGCCTTGTAAGAAGTGCCACCATGACAGCTGATTTTCCCGATTCTGCCAATACGTTTTGAAGCACTTGATTGTATTGAGGCATCAACTTACAATCCAGTCAGTTCTTGCTTTTACATTAACATTTTACCTGTGATGCAGTGATGTTCTGCAATTGTTGGCCAGATGTATAATAGGATTCTTTATAAAGTCGTCTCAAGAGATGTCAATTTGGCTCCCTTTTTTAGGGCTGCCATTTCTCACACCCATATATGTGTATGTCTGCGTCTATATACAATGCTGAATGAATTCCCAATGAAGGTGTACTTGGATACTAGGGGACAGCCTCCAAAAAATACCTCAATATTTTGGAACAACTTTTGAAGTGTTAAATTTTGTTTCCACTCTGCTTTGGAATAACTTCGAAGATTTTTAATGGAAAAGATAAAGTTTTCAGTTCTGGTTCAAGAAATGGCTAAAATCCACCTTAAAGCTTTGAGACATTCTGTTACAAACTTAATCACAATCAGTATATTTTGGTGAAACATTTTGGCTTTGACTTAATCAGCATTTTTTCTGGAATGGCTGAAAACTGAAAATGTCCCTATTAGTTGTGCACATCAATCAAGGTATCTTTATCTTTAAGATGCCTATTTACTCTGTGTATTTGTTATGAGCTTAGAGATCACAAAGATGGTTAAATGGTTTAACACTCCAGATTGAAAAACTTTTTGAACTTCCTGCTCTGCACAGATTCTATTCTTCCCTTTCAAGTGGAAAAATTAAAGCTGTGATTAACAAATGTACATTTGAAATTGGGAGAGCTCCCTACAGACTGCAGAGGTTGCTTTATGCAGGAAATGTTGTTTCCAGGAATTGAATATAGTGATATAATTTATAGCTGCTCAGCCACAAGTTTGCACAAATCAGACATAATGCTCCTGATTAGTTGGATTTTCTGTTTATCACAACACCACAATCTTCAGGCCAAATATGATAGTTCCCTTTTTATTCACAGCCTTCCAAGAGGCAAAAGGCTTCTGAGAACTGGAATTGCTTGGCTTCCCACATCACTGCCAGTCAGATGGGCTACCCTTCATATTGCAGCATTTGTCATGGTTTGCCCAGCACTGTATGTCCCATCGCTGAATCAGCTGTCCTGTGATCCTGGGACACATGCAGCATGTGCAGGTCCCACACATGCATGACAGTTGTTTGGTTGTGTTCTCTGTTTGAAAGACACAAATATATATTTTTTAAATGTGAATTGGGAAAACAATTCCTAGATTATAAGAGCTGGCTTTTGTAGATGATTCCAGGATTGATTTGTGGTTTGGTGGTTGGGGTTTTTGAATTTTTTTTCCCCAGCATTTAGTGCCCTCAGGTAATATAATCCCCATGCAAAACTACATTGCTTTGGAACAGGTCTGGTTAGCTGCAGTGAAGCAGAACACTGATATGATAGTCTATTATTGTTACTTTCTATGTTTTAAAGCACTAGCATTGTGTTTTGCATTGACTGAGACACAGGAGATAATGGGTAGCCTGCTGACTGTCTCTGAGCTCACTGCTCAGAGGTTGGGATGGGAGAGGGTGCTCTGTTCAGTTCGTCACATAACATCGCAGCAGTCTTTGCTGCTGAGCTCTGTAGCTCCATCCCCATGTCATAGGTACAGATGTCAAGGCCATCCCTGGATTTGTCAAGTCCTTAGTCATTTCCATTCTGCAGAAGGGAAGAAATTAAGCTGAAAAGTGAGAGCTCTGGAATTTTTCCTATTGTTAAGAAAGTAACATTGTGTAAAGTGCTCTGATACATGGTTTTGTAGTCCCAAAATACAAAGCATTAGTAAAAACCTAAACAGAAAGCCTAATTTTCATGCAGAAGCAAAGTAACACAAAGTCTGTGCAGACGCTCAGGAGTAAGTGAGCTGCCTTCCCAGGACCAAGGCTGCCCTCCAGCCTTGCAGGAGACGAGCAATTTTGATGCTGGTGGGGCAGGTGATGTGGTGAGAGTGCCAGGAGCACACCTTCCTCACTGTGCAGCTTGGTGCCCTGCTTCTTCCCACTGCCTGGCTATCACGGAGGTTCCTGGAAGAGGAGAGGGCTCCCTGGTTTGCTTTGTGGGAGCAAGTGGCAGTCATGACTAAGCTACAGCACTGAAAAATAATTGGGTGATATCAGCCTTTTTTCAAAGCAGGGAGGGAAGAGATAAGGAAAAGAAAAGGTGGGTGCATGGGAAAGTTTGCTGGCATGTGTAGAAAAGGTGGAACTCCGTTCCAGCAAGGAAGTAAACTAAGATGTATAACATTCCCTGTAACATTTCATTTTCCTATTCAGGCAGGGCCTTTTTGAAGTCAGTGGGAATCTTTCCACTGCTTTCAGGGGATTTTGGATCAGGCCCATCCAATTGTTTGGGTTGCTGACATATATCTGGCCCTTTACCTGTTGTTTTTAATGAATGCTGCACGGGAAAAGCATTGATGTCCCCTCCACACAGAAAGCACCTAATGTGTTGTAGCTGCAGCCTAATGTGTTGAAGCAAAGAGATGGACCCAGCAGCCCACTGTTTATTTACCCATACTAGTTCTGAGTTTACTTCAGCAAAGGAATTTCTGCCGAGGACGTGGCTGTGACACGGTCCACTGGAAGCTGGATGATGGGGAGAAACGATCTGTCCTGATGAGCAAGGGCTGCTTTGGAGCTGGCTACCACGCTGGGAGCAGAGGCATGCCCTAACCCTACACCCTTACAGTACGGGCTCCTTTTCAGCACGGGATAGCTTTGGCACGGGGCTCTGCTCTGTGCCAAGCAGAGGGTTAGGGGGTTTTGTGTGGTTTGGGGTGGGGTTGTGCTGGTCTTTAGCTTAGAGATCACAACTCTTCAGCAAAAAAAAAAAAAAAGAGCTGCTCTACAAACTCGGAGAAATGCCATCCTTTTCTCTGTCCATCTACAGAGGGAAAAAGGGAGAAGCAGCGAGGAGATGCTCGCAGAGTAGGTTAGCAGAAAGTTCAAGCCTGCTCGTTCCCATCACACTGCCTCTTTGCAGTTTTCCAGGCAGACCTTTATGATTCTGAGTATCCTGGGGAAAAAAAAATTAGTATTGGAATCCTATTTTGTTTTAAAAACAAAACAAATAACTGAGTTTTTATTTTTAATGGCTAAGAAACAAGTGAGAGGACCAATGTCTATCTAAACATAGAATCAGTCAGTGCTTTAGTGCGCCCAAAGTTAGAAGTGAACCTTTGTTTTTCCTTAAAGTCAAAAAAGCCACTGAGTGTGCCAGGTGGGTGTCGCTGGTCCGTTGCTCCAGACTCTCTGGAGCTAAAGCACTGTGCTGCAGTGCTCTCCTACAGATTGATTCTTCTGGCTTTGCCATGTCCACAGTTTGGAATTTTTCATGCTGGTATTTTTGTGTGTCCTTTCTGAGATGCTATTACTTTGGATTTTACTAGATGCTACTAAGTTCAGGCCAGTCCAGCAGCCACGGAAGTAAAAAGACTATTTTTCTTTGGATGGGTCCACAGTTCTGACAAAACGCAGGAGACTGGTGTCATGAGTGGGGAAACCTGCTATGACTTCTTAGGACTTCTGGGTAAAGAGTATGGAACTGGTTTTGATGAAGTGCTTAGCTGTGTGGTGAGTCAAGCAGCATACCCTTTCCTCTCACAAGAGATGAAAAAAACAAACAAACTTCTAGGATTAATGCTTGTGCTGTGACTGGGACAGGCTAAGGACAGCACCAGACGGACAGGACAAGAAGAGAAGCCTTTGCCTCTAGAGTGGAGATGCTCAGTTCCTTAGAAGAGACTCCAGGGAAAGCTGCATGTAGGAGAAGGACTAAATTGCTTTAAAGGTAAGAGATAGCCTCAATAAGCACCAAAGGCCGCTGAGAATTTCATACAGGGCCACCTCTGATCTCAGGAGGGCCACAAGCAGGCTGAACAAAGGTCTCTTCTCCAGGATGGCCTGTACACCACCAGCTAAAGAAGGATACCAGAAGTGAAGGACGATACTGTTGCAGCAGCTTCTGCGCACTCTCACAGGAAGCACAGAAGTGCACTGAATGCCCAGCAAGGAATTTCTACTGAGGTGGTCCCAGCTCCGCTGGGGAGCATAATGTAGGAGTGATGAATGTGCATTAGGCACTGCCCACCAGTAATTCAGATGGGTAGCTGAGTTAAGGAGCAGTATTTCCATCAACACTCATACGTCACCGTGTACAGGGTGCATAGCCAGACAGGCTCCTCTTCAACTATCCTGCTGCTTGGCTTCTGAGCCAAAAGGTTGTGGCAGAGAAGGAAAAATTTGCAGATGCCTTTTGGTGTAGTATCTATCTAGCAGTTTTAATGCATTCACCTCTGAGCACACGATTTCCAGCCACGGCGCTATGAGTTCTTGTTGCTCACAAGGTGTGGTAGTGTTTTGCAAGTAACCTTGTGCTGGCTGGCTGAAATATGACCCCGCAGCATTTAGAAAAATAATACCGTACAAGTTGTAGTGTTTTCCTCACACTCCTGGGTATCGGTTAGCTGCAAGGCTGCCAAAGGACATTCCACAGTCAGAGGAAATGAAGTGTAGGTGGGCAGCCCGGAGCCCAAGTGCATACTTTATAAACTCTCAGTTGTTATACTTACTTATAAGGGTAAGTCACACAATAATCATCCTATTGTCAAATTAACTTTTGGGTGTGTTATGTTTTTTCTTTTAACTCAAATTTAATGTAAAAGTTGCCAATATTTTCCAGAAGTTGAATTTCAGAAAGTGGAAGAAAATGAAGTAAAGCTAGCTAGCTGACACACTTACATGTGTGTAAATACTACTTTAGTTGTGCACTATTTTGTTTTTTAAAGTGCCAAAAAAATATTTAAAAATATTTTTGTATCATCTGAGGCTGAGGGATTCTGTCAGAAAAAGGGGGCTTGGACATCCCTCTTATCTGATGCCAACTAGTCATCTTTCAGTATTAGATGGGCCTTTGGTGCTGGAGAACAAGTGGCTTTCTAACTGAACACCATCACCAGCTGGATAAGTAGGCAGTCACTCA
Source organism: Ardeotis arabs (assembly GCA_011801015.1). Lineage (NCBI taxonomy): Eukaryota > Metazoa > Chordata > Aves > Otidiformes > Otididae > Ardeotis > Ardeotis arabs. Next base: position 8,275 of record JAAGAY010146272.1, on the reverse strand, counting down.
CAGGAGGCATATATAAAGTGAGTATATATGTAAAGTGCATATACAAAATATTTTGCCCCCAAGGATTAACCCAGTTTGGCATAAGATAGAAATTATTGGCATTTTATTATGCCTGTGTCAAGTTTTTAAAGCAGAGAGCCTTTTCCAGGAGACCTCCTAAGGCAATGTCTGGGGCAATCAACACTGTTTATGACGAACTGCAAGTGACTGGCCTGTGACAGCTGCCTCCAGTCTGTGTGGTGCTCTACACAACCAGTTGACTCTGTGGGGTTTGCTGATGCCACAGGTGAGTGGCCCTGGGAATAGCTCCTCAGAGACTGCGATGGAGCTGTGTGGGCCTTCAGCATCCCTCTGTCCAATACTCATGCTGGTCCTTTTCCAGTACTTGCTATTCATGTTGCACACAAGAAAGCCCTGTCCCCTAGAGTGATCAGTCCCAAGGAGGGTCTTCTGCCACAGGATCCTCAGGCTTCTGTTTCCTCTGGGTTTGTCTCTTGTGGTATTGCAGGCAGGGGAAGGGTGGAGCGATGCCTTGGTCAGGGATGTCTTCCAGCTCTTTTCCTGTGACGGAAGAATTTTAACTTGGCCTCTGAGGCGACCAGGGTCTTGCCGAGCCCATTGCAGGCTGAGTCTCCATGAGTCATGGGCCAGCACCAGCTGACACATCTCCTCCAGCTGGCAGGAAACAGCTTATAGCCAGAGAGGCAGAAATAGGAGAATAAAAGTAGTATCAATGATGATAGTCCTCTCTTTTCCCTTGGTTACTTCTTGGATTAACCTATTTTAAAAGTCATTAAGATCCTGACGGCATAAATAAGAAGAAACCTGTTTCATTTAAATGATGTTAGGAATTCATTCTCTACTTCAGAGCCATTCTCCTTGCTCTCTGCTTTGCCCTTCAAAGACATCCTGAAAAGTCAAACCTCTACTCGCACTGCACAGTCTCCATGTAGCCCTGCTTCATCTTTTTTTTTTTCTGAAATACACACCCAAGAGAGCTGAAAGGCTACAGAAATGCTACCTAGCCCAGAGACAAGCTGATAAAAATGGGTGCCCTCCTCAGCTGTATACCATTCTCCATTTGTAGAAATACCGGCCCAGAGGTGACTCAGTGATTTCACTGCTGGAATCAAGTGTCTTGCAGGCAACACTAATGCTGTGGAGTGGGGAGCTGATGGCCTTTTTTGCTGAAGATAAAAATAATTTCTGAAAAGTGTAATGCAGTTACTGCTAAGAAGGAGACAATTGTTGTCTTTGTATTGTGCCCATAAACAGCACAGCAGGCCTTGACTACACATCAGAGTCCCTTGAGGGCTGCCAATATTGGCTTGGCAACCCCATATCCATCTCTGGGTACTTTCTAAGCCTGTCTCCCCTTCATTTCCTTCTAGTGCTCAGGGGCCATATCAGCGGGTGTGAACTATTGTCAGAAGAAAATACCCTTCATTTTTTGTGACTCAGCCTGCCTTCTCCCTAGGGAAGCTGAGGAACATGCCAGGTGGTGTGCTGCACAGGTGTCTTCTGGATGTTGGCTTAGGCATCCGGGGCTTCCCAGTCCTGTGCAGTCACAGAGCATTTCCTGACATTGTTCACTGAAACAGCTATTTGTTTCATCATTTTTTTCACCGAAACCACCTTTTCCTACTGCTCGTGCAAACCGTATTATTCTTGTGGAGGCTGCATTTCAGGGGTTCAGTGACCCATGCATAAACTAGCTTTTGTACCAAAATGCTGAAATTACTGTTTTGCAATTTGAAATGAGCAGTTCAGCAAAAATGCTCAACATTATCAGTTGTTGTTTGTATTTCTTTCCTTTGGAACAGGAATGAATGTAGCGGTTGTGATAAATACGACAATATTACTCATGCCTTGCACTGCTAACTAATCTGAATCTCAGCTGAGCATTTTTTCCCTGCAGGACAGATATTGCCATCTCGCTGGCCAATTTGCAGCTTGAGTATTGCATCTTGCTTGTTACTTCTCCCCATGGATTCAAGTTGATGTGCTGTTCTCCTTTGCTTGCCCCTCCACCCCCAGCACAATGCCTTGACTTACACGTGGCATCCAGGCAGTGCTGTGAGTCATTACATTTTGGGTTTGCCTGCCTCACAGTGCCCAGCAAAGTTGAATCAGGTAGGACTCTGTCCATACAACTGAAGCTAATAAAAGCTTTTTCATTAACATTAACGAGAGTTCAATCTTCTTTTGCTATGCTGCTACACATCCTGAATTTCTGCTGGTTTTTAGCAGGACCAAGTGGCACAAAGCCACTCCAGCGCAGCCCAAAATTGTGCACCTAGCTCCCACTGACATACACTAGAGTAAGACACATGGTAGCTTTTGAAGGTCTTGTCCTTAGAATTGTAATGCATTCCAGGAATTTGATATGAAAGGTGCTATAGATGCACAGCTCAGTACTGTAAAAGTAGGAAGATAAATACAGTTGTGGTACTTAGTCAGCTCAGCGGCTTTTGTTGTCCAGTACAGTGTACTCGAGTGACCAGAACAAACCACTTCAAAGAAAGGTGCAAAAAATCCCTCCGTCCCATGTTAGGTGGTTGTGGGATAATTGCTGTTAGTGCTTCTTCCAACCCATTATATTTTATAGCTTGCTGAAGCTTACAGATATACATATCTTCTAAAACTCTCACATCAGTTTTAAGAAATAATGTTTCTGGTGCTGGATGTTCTTGTTTTCTGTGTCTGATCCTTTTGTCTCTGAGATGTTTGTGGGGCCATTAAGTTGTGCCACTGAAACGTGTCCCACTGAAAAAACGCTTGCTGCTGGCACAAAGCACAAATGTATTCCTCTGATCTTGAAGCAATCAGTACTGGCATAGCCCAACAAGAAAAGTGAGGGTTGTTGAATGGTGAGCGGAGAAGTTTTTATGGAATCATGTTTCAATTTCAGTCTTCCATGAGGTGACTCATAAAAACAGCGAGCAGAGATGAGGAAGACCTCTTGCCTGTGTCTTTTTAAATACATGCAATTTAGTTTATTTTTCCCCCTCGTGTAATAATCATGGGCTACTTCTGCTGTGCTTGCTAAGCATGTTCACTCTGCACCAGATGAAGCTTACCTATTAGTGCGGCTTGCACTAGAGATGATTCAATGCAGCTGAATCCCAGTTTTTTGCTCGTTTTGTGGCACACTGCTCATTAGCCAAGGTGAATGATGTTGTCTCTGTGTAGAAGAACAGAGTGCTAGTGCTGCCTCATTTTCAGTTTGTATCTCATTACAAACATCCAGTTTCTGTGGTCACTGAGTTTCCCCTTGTTGCTTGTTAGCTTTCCTCTTAGTGTTATCTCCTCATCTTTCAAGGATGCAAGAGTCACCTCTGCAGGGCAAAGGATCTCAGTAGGTAGACTGTTTTGCTGAGGGAAAAGCACACACATAGTTTAGCATTTAATAAGCAGACTGAAAAGGTGCATTTAAATCAGCACTTAGGGCTGAAGACGTATGGAGAAAGAAATAAAATATTGTCATCAATAGCAAAAGAAGTTATAGGAAATAAGGACAGGAGGATACTATGCTGCAGACATAGAGCTAAAATGCTTAGGTTTTCTTGTAGGTCAGATCCAGTTTATGAAACACTGCAAAATCTCTTGTACAGCTGGTGCTGAATGCAGGTGTGATAGAGAGCTGAGACGAGGTATGGCTGTTCCCTCCTCATGTAACAGACATATGAGGCTGTGTTGGGGTGGGGGAGATATTTCCTGCAGGATAATGAAGTGAGAGAGGCACTGCAGCTACAGCCTCACACCGAGCAGCTGATGTCCAGGATTTGGACTTGTTATTCCTCCTTCTCACTGTATTATCTTAGTCTCCCTGCCGATGGCCTCATGCCATTCCCGTGCTAATAAATGTCCATGAATTCTTCCCATGCCATCCCCTACTTGGACCCAGCTTTTTAACCCTTTGAGAATCCCATTTCTGGAAGCTGTGCTGCCTATCCTCAAGTTGCATGTTCTTTCAGGCATGAGGAGGCTCTTTCCTATACCAACATTTCCCAATTTCTTTCTGCACTGAGGCTATCGTAGACAACTTTTCTGTGAGGAGGCTGTTGTGATGTAGTTTAGCTTCTTTTGTGTGGAAGGGCCAAGACCACTAATGCTGTTGTTTGCCTTTCTAAAGGGTCCCTGACCATCAGAAGCTGAGAGCTCATGCATTTCTGGAAAGCAGGTTCCACTAAGAGGTGTCAAGTGGGTCATATACAAAGTGATGTACTCCAAATTCAAGTGCATGCTTTGCCCCTTGCTAAACAAACTGACTTCACTGCTTCCCTTCACTCTTCATTTGCTCTCTCACCTTCTTTTGCAGAGTCCTTTTCTTCCTCCGTATGTCTTTTCTTGGTCATGCCAACTAGATGTCTGCATAGCATCTTCCTTTCTCTGAGCATTATTTTCTCCTGATAGCTTGCACACATTTTGACTCCTTCAGCCTTGGTGTGTTAGTTCTTATCTCATTGCTTGGCCAAAAAATATTCATCTTTTTTCCTCTAAATGTTCTCCTCTTGGTCATGACTGACAGTATACCGACTCTGGTTTCTGCAGAAGGCTTTGTTTCCTCTTCTCCTCCCACAGCAGAGACAGTTTTTGCAATTCTTCAAAATGAAAGTTTTAAATACCTGTAGACGTTCCAGGGATCAGACTCTGTGACCCTCAGCTCTTATTCACAGTATTCCCCTGTAGGAAGAATTACTCTTGAACATACAAAATTTAACTTAAACATGGACCCAAATCAAGTGTGGTACCTGCACGTCTGTGCAGGTTGAGCGATGATCAGTTTCTGAGCTGATCAGGGTATTGTGCCTAGGTCCATCCCCACCATGAGCTGATCCAGATCTGCTGATTCAGAAACCTGTAATTACTGGGATACATCAAAATCAGGATCCCATTCTGAATTTTAGAGGCTAGGTGTGTTCCTTCTTGGGCAGCTGGAAGCAAGGAAAATTTCAGGTGATCCAGCTTTACCCTGCACTCTCATTCTTCTCCACTCTTTCTGCAGCATGGAGAAACCAAATCCCTTTCTGGACTCAGGAATAAGGATCAAGTAAAGTGGTAACAGGAAGGAAGAGAGAGTTGGCTGTTTGACTGTATTCTCCAGTTGTTGCCATCTTTCAGGTGGCTTTTTATAGACCCCTGTGACTCAGACAGGCTAGAGCATCCTTGAACTAGCAAATGGCTGCCCCTGCAGAGGAAGCAACCATGCAAAGGCAGAGTCCTTTTATGTAACAGGGCCCCTGGGAGCAGATGGACAAGTATTTTCACCAATGTGCAATGATGCTATTTCAATATCAGTGAACACTTTGAAAAGCATCCTCACCATGCTGTGTTGCTTAGCGAACAGGAGTTAGGGCAAGTTGTTATTGCCAATAGTAATGCTACATTCATGTTGCAAAACCATTGCAATGGAGATGAGTGAGGAAAACTGTCCAAAATGTCTTTTCTTCTGGGTGGGGAGAAAGGGAAGGGACAAAGGAGAAATCCCCGTACAATGAAAGACATATTTTACCAAGCTGACTACAGAATAGAAAGAAAATAGACATTAAAATGCCTACCATAATGTACATTTGTTAAAAAAACAAGGAAAGTTCAAAATAATTTTTCAAGTTAATTGAACAGAAGTGTGGTTTTCTTTTTTCCTCTACAAAAACTTTTCAATCTCTTGCATTTGAATATTCTCACAATGTACTGTACAAAACCAGCGTATCTCCTGCCTTTAAGGAGAAGGGCTATTGAGCTCCACACTTAGGATAGGATTTCTTTAAATTCAAGTTCACTCCGCTCTTACCGGTGGACTTTCTGGACTTTCATCTATGTGTCTGGGTGCACTGAAGTAGATGTGCCGCGAATAGGGAACATGCTCCCACTTCTCCTTTTGTTTCTTCCTGATTGGATTGAAGCTGAGAGCTGTGTAAACTGGCAGAGGATTTTTATTTTCCCACTGCCCTTGGCAGGGTGGGCTTATACTAGAAAAACAGCCAAGCTATGTATCTCTGGTCTCCCACTGTAACTCCTGTTGAGATAAAGAAAAGCAATTAAATTGGAGGATGTCTCAAAAATAAGTAACATCTCCATGGCTCCCAGCCCCAGAGGCTCCATATGGACTCACCCAACTGGGCATCTGTGGAGTTTTGGCTCTAGTTCAAGAGGCACAACTGCTATTCACATGAATGTTTCTGGGTCTCCACTTCTGCCCCATCCACCCCCACCATGCCCACAAGCCATCCCAGTACCCATGTCCATAAAATTTTAACCCTGGCTTGCTGCAGATGAAAAGTGGCCACCAGCCCCAGCAGGTCAATATAATCCTCTAATAAAACATCCACTGGTATTGGCAAGAAAGCCCTTAGGGAATATATCTTCTGGAAAGACAACAATTAAAGAGATGGTTGGGGTAATTGTGCTTGATTGAAGGGAGAAATACTTTTTCTAGCAGAAAAATGAGCACTTAAAAATGTTCGGCCAGCTGAGGACAATTATCTGGCTGGTGATGCACAAGTACAGAGAGCAGTTAATCCATTTTAAATCACTCTTGCTGTCAGGAGAGTGACTGGAAAACGCTACCAGGCTGGCTCTTGCTCTGGGTGCAGTCAGGGTGACTTCGGTGACGGTTGGGACCAGGCTTGTTGGGTCCAACCCCTCTTCCTTGCTGTGACTTCTCACCAAGGGTATTCAGTTGATAACAAGGTGCTTCCTTCCTCCTTCCAAACCTGCCTGGGGCCTGAGTGTGAACAAGGGAATTATTCTCTCCCTCCCAAATTGTTCCCTGTAATACACAGTCTGCTTCCAAGGTTTAGCTGACAATGCTCTGTTGTTTCGGGAGCCCACCCCATATACTGACTGCCTACCGTGGCGGCACCAGCCCCAACATGAGAAGCTGTTCTTCCCATCAAAGAAAATACACAGGCGTGACTGAAATGCACGCTGAATATACAGCTGAGGAAAACAAAGCCATTTCTGTGGTCTTTCCCCTCACCAATGTGTTCTAAATACTAAGTAACAAAATCTTTTTTTTTTTTTTTGACGAGAGTGAGCTGGTTTATGAGTGAGACAAAAGTGACAGTTTTCTAAATTTACACAGAAGCCATCAGAACCAGTCCATCCTGGGGTTTGTCTGCAGCAGGAACCAAACCACTTGCTTGGATTTCCTTTAACTTGCATGAGTAAAACACTTTAAACTCGCTTATGTGTTACAAAAGAGGGAAGGGAAGAAAAAGCCTGAGTGCTGGCACGCTTCCTCTCCACCCCCTTTTTCCTATAACTGTGAAGATCTGAATTTAGATGCTCGTTTGCACCAGCACAACAGAGAGAGAGAAGCCTCCCAGTTTTGTCTCGTTTAAGGAAAATTACAAACCACGGAAGCGCTGCCACGGAGTACCACATGCAAGCATTACCTCATCACCACACAGTGTTATTGGCTGGAGATAACTGGAGGTGGGGTGCTGGTGCCTACCCCGCGGCGAACGCTGGATTTTCTCATTAGCTCTTTCTCTTTCTTTCAAAACAGCTGACCCTTTTAATAGATGTCACCGACGGGGATAGCCCGCCTTTGTGGAAGGGTCTAATAGAGTCTGGGAGGAGCAGCACAAACGTGATCATAAAGAGATTGAATGAGATCAATAGAAACAATTTTACAATAAATAAATAACTCTTTAAATGCAATAAGCAGTTGTATATTCAATATGGCAGTTTTAGCCATCCTTTTAAAATTGCTATTAAATCCCACAAAACAGTTATAAAAATTACGTAGTCATTATAATCCATAGGGCTTCTTGATTTTTATTTTTTTGTATTAAGTCTCTGTATGCTTCCTAAGGCTAAATCATGTCATTTTTATTCAGGACCACCCTCTGTCACTGGCTTTCAGAAAAGTCCTCATTGATTGCAGTGAGCATGAAAAGCCTGGTGATGACATTACTCACCTCTTGTGAGGACCTGGCTTCTCAGTCATTGAGAACGTATTGCCCCGTCGGAGGCACCAGGAAATTAGGATTTCAGTTCTAAGAGAAATCCCAGAATACTTTCTAGGGGAGAAAGTTATCTCTTCTTTTACAGACAAGGAAAGCAACAGCAGTTTAAATCACCTGCTAATTTGATAGCTGCATGAAAGTGGCAGAATTGAGACTGGAGGCATTGTGTGAATTCAGGCAATAGTCTTCCCACTGACCTTGGTTTTCACTTAGATCTCACTTCTGTGAAATTCCTTTTGGCAGAAAAGCAATTCAATGTAAATTAAGCAAGGATCTCAAGGTTTATCTCTTGATGAATA
>JAAGAY010146271.1:32446-72619 GCA_011801015.1 Ardeotis arabs | reverse complement strand
TCTGGATGGCATCCCTCCCCTCCAGCGTGTCGACGGCACCACACAGCTTGGTGTCGTCGGCGAACTTGCTGAGGGTGCACTCTATCCCACTGTCCATGTTGCCGACAAAGATGTTGAACAGGGCCGGGCCCAACACGGACCCCTGAGGGACGCCACTCATGACCGGTCTCCACTTGGACATCAAGCTGTTGACCACCACTCTCTGACTGCGGCCATCCAGCCAACTCCTTATCCACCGAGTGGTCCATCCATCAAACCCATGCCTCTCTAGTTTAGAGAGGAGGATGTCATGCAGGACAGTGTCAAAAGCTTTGCACAAGTCCAGGTAGATGACATCCGTTGCTCGTCCCTTGTCCACCGATGCTGTCGCCCCGTCATAAAAGGCCACCAAGTTGGTCAGGCACGATCTGCCCTTGGTGAAGCCATGTTGGCTGTCACCAACCACCTCCTTGCTCTCCATGTGCTTTAGCATGGTTTTCAGGAGAGTCTGCTCCATGACCTTGCCAGGCACAGAGGTGAGGCTGACTGACCTGTAGTTGCCCGGGTCCTCCTTGTTCCCTTTTTTAAAAATGGGGGTTATGTTTCCTCTCCTCCAGTCATCGGGGACCTCACCTGACCGCCACGATTTCTCAAATATGATGGCCAGTGGCTTGGCAACTTCATCCGCCAGTTCCCTCAGGACCCACGGATGGATCTCATCAGGTCCCATGGACCTGTGCACCTTCAAGTTTCTCAGATGATCCCGAACCTGCTCTTCGAGTACAGTGGGCGGTTCTCCATCCTCACAGTCCCTGCTTGTGCCTTCCACAGCCTGGGTGGTGAGACAAGAGCCCTTATCTGTGAAGAGTAAGGCAAAAAAGTAATTGAGTACCTCAGCCTTCTCCATGTCCCCAGTAACCAGAACACCGGTTTCCTTCTGGAGGGGGCCTACATTTTCCTTGGACTTTCTTTTGTCCCCTGCATACCTGTAGAAGCTTTTCTTGTTGCTTTTTATATCCCTGGCCAGATTCAATTTCGTCAGGGCTTTAGCCTTCCTCACCCAATCCCTGGCCACCCGCGCAGCCTCTTTGTAGTCCTCCCAGGCTACCTGCCTCCGCTTCCACCCTCTATAGGCTTTCCTCTTCACTTTCAGTTGGTCCAGGAGCTCCTTGCTCATCCACGCGGGCCTCCTGGCCTTTTTGCCTGACCTGTTCTTCATCAGGATGCACCTCTGCTGAGCTTGGAGGAGGTGCTCCTCGAATGTGGACCAACCTTCCTGGGCGCCTCTTCCGCCTCCCATGGCACTTTGCCCATCAGGTCCCTGAAGAGGCCGAAGTCTGCCTTCTTGAAGTCTAGGGCTGAGAGCTTGCCATGTAGTTTCCTCGCTGCCCTGTGGATCTTGAACTCCACCGCGTCATGGTCGCTTTCCACAAATTTAACTCATTCTTCACTGAACTTAACTCATTCTTGAACCCACAAAGACAGAGATTAAAGATGCTACATGAAATTCACATTTTGAAACCAAATCAAATGAAGAAACAAAAATACAAAGCAACTCAGAAAACAAAAAAATACCCAAAAAATACAGAAAGAAAAGTGAGCACTTTAAAATCTTGTATAGCCTGCTCTACTCGAAAACACATTCTTCAGATGCAGGAGTAAAGAGACACTAGAGAACTGAAGCTCTTACTCAAAACCAGCATTTTTTTTTCTTTGAGTTTTATAAAGAGAAAGTGCTCCTATGGGATGACATTTTAAACTCTTAAATGCTTGGCATTGTGACATTTAAGAAATACCATTTCCTCAAGACTTACTTCTTGGTACAAAAATAAGACATTCTGCATCACCCCAACGGATGGGTAAGGATGCTGGTATTTCTTTATTTTAAGCTGTCACATCACAGAATATTTTACAGTTGATTCAACTTACTTTCTTGAAGGAACTGAAACATTGAGTTAGGGCCCTCCAAAACACAGCCCTGTAATCAAATCCCTAAATGTTGCCATGAAAAAATTGCACTTTAGTTTAGTTAGATGATTCTTCCTCTTTCAGCAAAACTAAAGAGTTTCTACATTCTTCTCTACCTTCTCTTTATTACCATCTCTAACATGAGGAGGACCTGCTACAGTCCAAAACAAAGTCTCCTTAACTATAGAAAGTAACTAAAACCCATGAAAGAAGATTTAATATTGAAGTGCATGACAGAACACATTTCAAAGAGTCTCCTCTCTAGCCACCCAGCAGGGGAAAAAAATAAACTAAATAAAAATAGAAAAGCCATTGCCAAGTACTATTGCACAGGTAGTGCTTTGTGAGCCTGTCCATAGGCTACCTAAAAGAATGCAGATAGTGAAATCAAAATGAGAGACTGAAACACAACAATGATGTGCCTGGCCAACACACTGTCGCCTACTCAAAGAACAACCCTAGAACACATGTCTACTGAGCTACAGAAACAAACAGAAAACTGTTTACAGTCAACACAAAAACTTCTCACTAGAAAAGGAAAAATTTCAAGATGAAAACTGTATTTTCCTTGAAAAGGAGAACAGCTATGGAAACCTCATTCGTTTTCACAGCCTGCCCTCTACAGGGGAACTACAGTGGAACTATGAGACTTCAACATCAAGGTACCTGGTGGTAGGGATGACATGGCATCATTCAAATCTAGGCATACCTCAACTGCCTTCAATAATCTTAGACAAAGTGGAAAACATCCAAGAATTTCTTTGAATTCAACAGCTTGGGACAAAAAGGACACATACCAGAAGCACACAGTTCTGAAATATATTGTGATTTATAGTGCTGTAATAATCGTACTTCAGATATTTGAAACGGAGCCTAGGCTACTGCAAGACTTCAGAGGTGGGTGGGAAGGCTGAGCATCTCAGGTGGTGAGGCAGTGGCAGCAGGCTTTGCACAGCATGGGTGCCCCACAGCAAGCAGATGGGGTGCACAGGCCGGCACCTTGGGGAAGTGGCACAGGTGGAGGAAGCATCTCACCTGCCCACTCGCCCCAAGTCAGCATCACCTGGTCAGCACTTGCTATGCAATGCAATGAGACATAATCATGCCTAATATTCAACAATATAGGTTCACACTAAAGGACATACAGGTTTGTGAAAATAGGAATATATAGACTGTGGTTTTATGTTTTCTTTCGGGTGGGATTTTTTTTTTTCTTTTTCCAGCCCTCACATGCAGGTACCTCCACACAGCAATGAAGGCACAGCCTGGTGATGTAATTAATGTCTGTCTTGATTAAAAGCAGAATGCTGTGTTCAGCTCACTGAGATTCATGCAATCATAACTAATTCAGGAGTATTCAGACAGCTGTTAGATATTAAAGAAAATGTTCACTAATTGATGAATGAATTATTAATCCCCATCATACTGGAATTTACACAGACACATTCACTCACAGTACTTCTCCTTTCTATATCCATTAATTTAACTTGGGAGCATAAAACACTGTCCAAATTTTCATGGGTAAAACACAACAGAATAATAAATAGCAAATCATCCAAAACTAAATAATCATTTGAGAAATATTTCTTCATATTACTCATTCAGTGCATCACAATACACTTAATGCAAGTCAAGATCTATATGCAAAACCTTTCAAACAAAACCAGATCTAACAGTTTCATAAAAATAAATTCATTATTATTCAGTATTACAAAAAAAAAAAAAAAAGAAGATATCTCAAGTTGTTCCTATCCTTGGCTATGTTGAATTGCCATCCTCATAATCTAATTTTATTTTTAAAATGAGCAATTCACCTTTTTCTGAAATGATGCCTAAAGCTGGAGCAATCACAAGACTGTATGGTGAATGCAGGTCTTCAGACCTGCATGCCAGCAATTTTGAGAATTTCAGAATCTTAGGAAAAGCAACTTCACTAATGATTTGATATTGAAATCTTCCAAGAAATCCTTCAGATTGAAGCAAATATAATATTTGACGAAAAGTGTATCGTGCAAATAAATAAACCTGGGGAAATAATGCCACTCGTCTTCTGGCATGGTTTGTGAAAGTATCTTCAATAGTTACTACAGTACTTAAACACCAGCCACACTATAAAACACAAACCCCACTTCTACTATTTATATAGTAGTGCTGTCTAAAGCCATTTTTATACCTTCTCTTCTGTAGCAGTCAGTCATTTACGGCCTTGACCCAGATTTAACTCTGACCTTACTCTGAGCTGGAAGCATCTTACAACTGATACATTCAGTGCAAAAGGTTATAAATATCTTTGAAATGTTACAAAGCAAAAAAAAAAAAAAATTAAAAACTTTTGTAGCTGCCTTCATAGGATAAGGGAGCAGAAAAGGGCAGAAAACAGTTTTAGCTTTTGTAGTTAATCTTTAAAATATGGCTGTTAAACATAATATAGTTGGAGATGCATAGTCAAGTTTATTTTACACAAATGCGTAAGTCTAGATTCCCTAGATACATACACAGAAAGGAAGTTTAACAATAGCTTTTAGTCATATATAAATATCATGGGGTCGGGGAGGGGGGGGGCGGTGCTGTTTATTTTTTTGGTCGTGGTGTGTGATTTTTTTTAAAAATTGACAGTACTGGAGCTAGCAGGTATCAGTCTGACAATTAAGGACTCCAAGGAGTTTTCTATGTATTTTAGAATGCAGGAAGGCCCCCAAAACGTCCTCTTCTCAAGCCACAACTTGCACTAGCAGCTGGAACTGCCCTTGAGGCTGCAGAAGTAGTACTACCTTTGGTAACTCTACTACAGTGACAAAGTTCAAGAATAATACGGAAACTTTGAGGGACATGAAATTAAAACCAGATTTTTTATGGCATTTGTCTTCTAGTAGATTTTTCTGGTATAATTCCCTATCAAAACCAAACATAATACAGTATTGAAACGTAGTGCTGTAAAAGGAAGTAAGACTGTCTGACTAGAGTATCAGTTCAATTCTACATCCTAGCAGTTGGCTTCCAAACTCATCTTTTACTGAGTGAAGTCTTTCCTGTGTTCTGCATTTTTTACATTCTGCAAACATCCCCTTTCTGCCTATATTTAATTTGTCTTAATGTGTTTTATACTGCAAAATTACATCTATACGCTACAAAAAAAGAATAGAGACCAGAATTAAAAATTATAGTTGTAATTTGAAAACACAGATTACATCTTGTAAACTGTATAATAGAAAAAGAGGGGTTTTACTGCACTAGAGGAACACTGATGATGTGGAAGGAGTTCAGAGCTTCCAGCAACTTAAAATACTAAGCATAAAGTTACTTCAACACAGTTTATCGGTCCATAACTGGAAGTTTAGAAGGATTGTTGGTTGGTTTTTTTTTTTTTTTAAGTAGTCCTGTCCCAGAGTTGAGAATAAATCTAGCCAAACTGACTGTATTGAAGAAAAATTCTGACAGCCTACTCTGATGTTGTTTCTGAAGACTGAGTCCTACTGTGCAGCACTGTGTTACCGCTTTCTGTCCTTGATGTCCGAGACTTCACTCAGGTGTGCTGGGAACAACAAAGACTTTATTTGCAAAATAACCCAAGTCTTGCTAGAGATAAGCAGGAAATACCAGTAGAAGAGGAAGAACTGCCAAAGAAAAGCAAGCAAGAGTGAGTAATAATTTGCAGCAAGAACCGTAACGGTCAGTGTCTTCCGAATCACTCTTACAGATGCAGATCAGGTAGTGTGAGGCAAACGTGCTATGACAAAATATACTTTATAGCTACACTTTCAAAAAAATATAAACATAAGCAACAAACCCCCAAAAGAATAAATTCACTCAAGCCCTCCTGCCATTTTGCTTCCAAGCCCTTCTATTGCAATTGTACTTCTATGTGAAAGTGAAAACCAAACACCTTATTTACTGCCATAACATTGTATAGTATCAGCCTTACCTAAACCTGTGTGGGCAAGTTGTTCAAACAGAGTCCAGCTGTGGTCATCAATATAGTGGTTCTTCAATATCAACAGCTGACATACATCCCTGGCTGTTATATCACTTGGTACTTCCAAAGCTCTGCTACTATCATCTTCACTATACACTTTAATTACCTGCAATAAATAAAAAAAGCTAAAATATCCATAAGTTTAATCTTTGGTTCAGTTAGTCCAAAGATGTTCCTCTCTCAGCTTCATGACTGAGACAAGAACCTATACAATGCAATACTAAAGACAACCATTTCTCTCCTGTGCAATGGTGTAATTGAGAACAAAACAGCTGAGCAAAGCATATCCCACTTCTAAATTTGGCTACTTGACATCTCTTGCCACAGGACACTGGACAGACTGGTGCATTCACTTTAAAAAAAAAAATGGCAATGGAGAGGTAAATAAACCCAGTGAAACTGTACATTCTTAGATAAGCTAAAGAAGAAACCACAGAGGATAAACAGTGAAACTCAAGAACTCCATGACTGAAGATCTGTAGAAATATTTGATAAAGTTAGAGTTAGTTCAGAGAACAGTAATCAGATTTGAGATGCTCATAATTCTATAGACAATAAAAAGGAGATGCTACAGAGTTGCTTCAAATTTTGACAAGCAAGAACTGGAACTATGAGTTTAAAAAAAGGCATATATAGATACATACAGAATCAAAAACATCATACATGGAAAAGAATTATCATCATATGACGACCAGGAAAGTAAATAAAATGTTCTAGATGTACATGCAAAAAAATCTATCACTAAGTAGACATTTTTATAATGTCTTATCTCAGTAGTTTCTTTATTCTGTTAAGTATGTTGGGGGTGGGGGGAGGAGACAATATAAACTCTCATGACTTATACTTGTCATTTTCACTTTTAAATTTCACTTTAAAAATTTGTTTTTCAACACTGACACACATTTTAAAGTCCAGAAGAACAGGTATCCATTAAGTTCTTGCGGAGGTGAATCTAAACCTGCTTACACTTAGTTTCAAATGAAGAGGCTGAGGAAGTGTCATTGCATACTGACTGTTTGAAAGAAGGCATGACCATTTAGTTATCTTTTTCTGTATTTTGTTTCTCTGAAAAAGAATAAATCAAATGAATCGGATGAATCAGTGAATTGGATGGAATTGATGCAAATCACTAGTGCCCTGTCCTCATAAGCTCTGCACAGTGACTAACCCCATTAAAGTCAACACTGAAGGGGTTTTTTGTATAAGAGTAGAAAATAATTTCATATTCCTCGCAGCAGTCAAGAAACTCAACACTCTGTCAGATTTCCTCTATTTCTCATTTTTTAAAAGCAGTCAAAGCACAGAAGGTGAAAAATATTGAGTTTCCTGACACAAGGATCAACTCTTATCTGTGGTACTGTATGTTGGAACAGTGACATAGTTCCAAAAATAAAACATACGTTTGAGATTTTATTATAAATACAAATAGACAGGTAAAAATTAGCAGCAGGTATAGAAGATTTGATGCACCATTACTCATGCCATAAAGTCTTCCAGGCACTCAGAAACACACTAAGTGATAAAGTCAGGAATGCATCATTTTTACTCTCTATTTTCAAACTAGCATTTTCACCCAAAAGCCACCCAATGCCATGAGATTTGGAAGTTACTATATTAATTCACCTTTAAGAATGGGATTTATTCCCCAATATTTACATTTTCCAGTAGCGTGAAGTAACACTGAGCAACATTATTCCCTCTCTACCAAAACAGTAAGAGTCTGAATGTCCATCCCCAGTGCAGTGCCTGCTGTGTACTGTGCTAATGGAACCACTACACAGCTCATCTGCTAGTGACAGTCTGGCCACAACAGCAAGGAACTCAGCACAGGTTAAATTACTCTGCTTACCCTGTCTGTGCCAAAGCACAGACATCCTCAAGACAAAGGGCATCCAAGATATTTTTAATTTTTCTCTAAAAATCATCCTCTCAGTTTATTCAGTTTATACCTATTCATCACAATACATGACACACCTCACCTGAACTTTATGCACAAAACTTAAATACCATTGTAAACCCTTCATTAAACATCAAGACATGTTCTTACTTTAAAGACAAACAAGCATGTTATTGTCAGTCAGCCCTTAATTGCTATGTTACTAAACACATGCTCATTTCAAGCATCTAATAAACAATTAGCAATGTATTGTTGCCCTAACTTGTTATAGCAGCTCCTTCCATGGTTTGTGTCAAAGCTGGCAGGAAAGCGAGCAAGGAGCTGAAGGAGCTGCAACCCTATCTTCTGCCACCTGCTTCTCTTCCACCAACGGCAAAAATAAATAAATAAATAAATAAATAAATAAAACAGGTCAGCCAAACATCAGAACAAAGAAAAAAGACTCAATTTGAAAACCACATAGAGAATAAAGCACACTGATGGCCTTACTCCTCTCCAAAAAACTGCTTTTCTCTATGGAACTATACACACAGCAGTTCTGTTCCAAACTTTGGCACAGCATATTAAATCAGCATGAAGTCCGTGATGATTTGCTTTAATATTTCAGTTAATAAATGATGACAGCTCAAGAGCTCCAGAGGACATTCACCCACCCTTGCCATGACACCGACCTCCAGGATATGGCAAACGTTAAAATCACGCTTCTAAAGTGGTGAAGATCTCTGCCTACTCATTAATCAACCACCTCAAAGCAGAGCCTTCCAAGGAGAACATGTAGACCTTGGAGAAAGCTCATCCAAAGTTTCCACAGGCCTCAGCTACAGTCTAGTACTTACATTTAATACAAAAGGCAAAAAGACCACATCAATATTGAATTCAATGACTGGTACTGCCCAAGCAGGCATGGCTGATGGCTGTGGTTGGTTTTACAAGATGTCTACGTTTTGGCAGTGTTCCCACTGACAAGCGAGACTGGTAGCAATGCAGCCTGCTTGCAGTAGGGTCTTGTTCCACACACACAACTTACTTAAACTCCTACTGCAGTCACACAGAAATTATGTTCTACAGTTCAGGATAAACCAGCATGAATTATTTAAATTCCTTCAGTATTTACAAGGATTCAAAGGTGAAATTAAAAGAGGTGTCTGGCAGTGTGCGCTGTGAATGGGATGGAGGGCTGGCTGTACAGGTGAGTAGACAAAACAGCACTTGGTCACCTTAAAACATGTCCTACTCTGGGCCATACTGAAGGTCAGGGACAGCTTCATTAGCCTCTCCAGTAAGTCTGTGTCAGGCTGAATCGAAAAGATTTTATAGGCTGAAGTGCCAAAAAGGAGACGGACAGTAAGAAGGGGAAAGGAAGTGAGAGAATTAAAGTGGCATTAGTGGTACTGGACTAGATGATCGCTTTAGGTCCCTTCCAACTGAAATACTCTATTCTATTTCTCAAGATTCTTGCAAAAAAAGGCAGGGTGAGAATCCACGCAAGTGCCCTGGCTAAGGACCCTGCCAGCACATACTAGCAACTACAGTTTTCTCCAGGTACTCATCACATCAGGTGGTGTGCTTGTTTTACAGCAAGAGCACGTACAGCCCACGCTGAGGCCCTTGATGGACGATTTCTTACAGAAGTGCTTTTTAAAAGTGTTAAGGGTCGCAGTGCAGATGACTACACCCTTATTGCTGAAGAAATAGAAAAAGACTTTTTAAAATGCTGAAGACAGCAACACAAGTTGTGATAATGAGCTGCCTGTGGCCATTCAACTCAGGGAATGGGAAGCTTTGGAGACGGCTTTGGACTACAGGAGCACAGCTAAAACAAAACAAAACAAAACAACACAACAGGAAAAGCCCCCAGAGTTTATATTCTCAGTGAGTATTCTCACTTGCCTTTCTCAGTATAGGGAAATAAATCCTGCACAAGTCTAGGACAATGGATCATCCCAGCTCACAGCTACGACATGTGCTACCTTATAAAACCCAAATGCTGGGCCCTTTTTCTCTTCCTTGCAAGGGATGCAAATACAGCAGGAGACAAGAGACAGTCAGTCACTTAACAGACCCTTCTAAACTTCTGTTACAGTTCTAGTTTAGTAATTGAATGTGATGCTGTAAATCTCACCAGTTAGAGTGACCTCTGAGGGGTTTTGTAATTAGGAAAACTTGCTCAGTCTGTGCTTTCTGCTCTGTTTGAAGCAAAGTCTCTTGCAGGATTTGCTGGGAATGTATTTGTTCCAAGGGGAGTGGATCACATGAGAAAGGATAAATTCAAAATCCCATTTTTCCTTGGAAATATGTAGCAATAAATAATTCTCTTCCCAGAAGTAGAGGATGCTCCAAGAATTAAATGGTGGCAAGGTTATGCTAAAGACACAATTATGCTGACCTCCTATAGAGATGAGGAAGCTCGAGTGACCACGTCTTTATTTTTACTAGCAGTTATCATCATGCATTAAGCTGGCCAGTCATCCCCACTCTCTTGCATTTTTTTTTCTGCTGAAAATTTGTCTGAGAAGTAGCACACAAGAAAAGAGCTAATTGAGAACAAGCTGTCATTACAGTTTTCATTACTATACACTTTCAAGCTTTGTTCTAAAGCAAGCTATTTAACTTCCCTTGACTACACCTATTAGTAGACAGAAAAAGTTGCCTCAGTAGTGCTCAAATCTTCTTCCTTCTTGTCTAGTTTATAAATACAAGATATTCTTCCTGAGATCAGAAAAACAAACGTCTCAATAGCTTCCATTTAAGCCAGTGGAACTAAGAAATTAGTAACTCCAAAATCTTTTTATAAGAGGAAAGCACCAAGCTGAGCATGACAAGCATTAATAATTTTCATTGCCTATGAGAGCACGCAAGGAGGTACAGCTTTCCTGTATGTCCTCTTTCAATTTTTCAATATATTAAAAATCAGCCAAGATCCCAGACGTATATGCAATGCATCTTTATCCCTCAAAAAAATTATTTTTATAAGAAATGTTGCTTTAAAATAAAATATATCCTTGTTTGCATTTCACTAACATCTGAATGTCAAATCAATGTTGAGAAATATGACCTAGTATTTAACACAGAAAAGGAAAAAGGAGAACCTAGCTTTTATAATAAAAAATAATCAGAAGGAGCAAAAAAATCAGAAACTGTTTAAAAGAATAAGGAAAAGAGCACATAAGGTAATCAGTGTGGGAGGAGGGAGGAGCAAGAGAAGGCTGGACTCTACTCCCCCGAGTCTTCTTCCACATTCAACTGTCATCTCCACTACAATAATTAAATAATGTGTTTCATAGACTTTTAAGAGAGGGTGTCCAAGTCTGATTCTTCAGAATCTTCAAGCCATCTGTTTTGGAAGTTCCAATCTGCAGAAACAGCACAAACATATGGAAAGACCATACCATGCACTGAGGAATTTCAAATTTCAAACTAAGTCCTGACGTGTGAAAAAAGCCAGGTAGATCTAACAGAAAAAGAACCACTCAGCACATGGAGTCCATATTTAGGTGCCTACATCAAAATGACCTGACATCTACAAGATTCTTAATGTTCCTGTATAGCCATTAAGACAGGGGATGGTCACCACTTATAAAAAAAAAAAATTAAAAAAAAAAAAAATCAAGCCACTTTATTTATAAAGATACAAGCATCTAACTTTAGCTTATCATTTCTACAATTATTTTTCCCCCATGAATAAAACACCACACATTTTGTGCTTACATTACAATTTCAGTCACATTTATGTTAAATGCACAGTTATTCTACGCAAAACCAGGCCTTAAAAAGTCTTAAACTCCAGGGTGCTCTACTTCCCCTGAGATCCTGCCTGATACTGTGCTAACCCTTGTCTTTAGTGTTAACGAACAGGCTATTTGCCTGAAGCATTTGTTCTCCAACTTCCAACCTTGCCCCCTGCTAGACAAAGTTTTTGCTTATTGATATTGGCAGTGGGTAGGGGAATTTGGAGTGTATTTGAACTACAATGGAAGGACTTGGAAATTCCTAGCATTTTGAACTATTTTATGACTTCTAGCAATAGTCTGTCTTGGCTTTAGAGAGAATCAGCAAAATTCCACATTCATAAAAATATTTAAGGGCAGGTTAACTCACAACTAGTTAAAAAAAAAAAAGTGTTAGTTAAGTTTACTGTCTTCATTATCAGATGTGAATGCAAGACTTTCCCTTTAAATATCCCAGTCTACAGTTAAAATGTCAGCTTCCAATATTTCCTCCAAAGGGAAGATCTCTAAGCCAAAAGGATTCTCACAATTTGCAGAAAACTATACCTGTCATTAAAAAAAAAAAAAAAGATAGATGTGCACAATGATGAATAGTAGCTGCTCATTTTAAAGCAACTATTTTCTCAATCGCCACAACAGAAGCTTTCAAGAATTTATCCTGTATACGTCCCTGTGAGGAATGGACAGAGAAAACTGAAGCACAGACACAAAACAACAGAGGATTCATTAATTTTTTAGGCACCCAAATCCAAAATGGTGGTCGTTAAGCCTGTGAACCTCTCTTCTGAAGGAGAGTTCACATGGCATCACATGATTTCCGCATAGACTTGTCAACGTGTATAACCGGGCAGGTAGAAACTGTCACCCAGTGATTAGGGACAACTACCTGGAAGCCTGTCCACGGGGGAAGAGGGCAAATACAAGTTCCAGCATGCAATCCAAAAAAACAAATTTATGTAAAATATAGGTCTTGGTGAATCCCGACTTCTTATCCAGAACACAGCATAGCTTCAAGACGTAGAAGGAACACTGCTCCCATGCAGAAAAATAAACAGGATCTAGCTTAGGTGACACAAGCATTAGACTTAAAATCTCTGTCATGAACAGGCTCCCTGTATTCCTATCAGCTTCAAGAAGGGAAATTTTGAGATCCCGTTGCCAGTAACATTTTCTGTTCTACAGCTCAAATTTTCTAGAATACCTTGCTTTCTTCTCAAGGTACAAACCAGAAAATTTCTAAAAAATGTCAAAATAGGCAGACTGGACACTTAGAAATGACATGAAATGAAATGAAACTGTCATCTTCTTCAATAGGACCATCAAGGCTATTAAGGAAAAGTTAAGCACCTTGTACAGCTTGTGAAGCCATATATTGAAGACTTGGGAGATCAATTTAAAGAAACTGAAGGTAAGCCAAGCCACTGATTACAAGGACAGCAAACATCAAAGAATGAAGTAGTTGCCCGAACAAAGAGCAGCTGTTCTTCCAAGTGAACCAAAAGTGAACTGTGCATACACTTACCTATTATTGAGATATTGAAGTATGGTCCCACAAGCAATAAAAGATATAAAACCACTAATAATCAACCAAAGTGCCAAGAAAGACAGACCACTAGTCTAGTAAAGTTGCCTACCTTTCCTACCACAACTTAGAAAAATCTCATATTGTTTCCAAAATCTAACCATTGTTAAAATGACATTTCAAAGAGTGAAAATAATTTAAATTTCCAGTCTTTACTCAAATATAAGACCACTGACAAACCCTATTTCTCTAGCAATTCATGAATTTGTTGCCTCAAAACATAATGAATTTTTTTAGACCTAAATATTCTGTTAGAAGATATTAAAAAATGTTTAATTTCACAGAAACGGTACATTATCAACTAAAAGAATTTCTATTTATTTTCTGTAGTAGTCTTCTGATAGTTTACTATGGCAACTGTTTATACCATATAGCCCATACAGTCAATCCTCTCCCTCAATTTCTTAGTACAGACTCTGTGCCCTAATCCAGCACAAGACTGACCATCCTATGAATGAAAAAATCATATCAAAAAAGGAACTAAATAGCAATGTGAAGAAGTAACAAAAAGATCTGAGACTACCTATAGCCAAAAAAAGGTCCAATTCTTAGTTTTAAAATATGTATTTGCCATCTGACTTCAAGTAAGTCAGTATTAGTCCCTTAGTTTCCTTTTAGTAAAATGGAGCAAGGGAACTGAAATCTATTTCTGTACAGCAGAGTAACAGATTGAACTCATTAAGATTTGTAAAGCACATCAACTTCCTCATACGACTACTGCTTTAGAAGTGTAAATATGTTGTATTATAAAATGGGAGGTTAAATTATGCAGATCTCTAAATTATAACAAGCTATGTGCAAAAATATACCAGCAAAGTTCTTTCGAACGAAGGTTATGACAATCACATTACAATGTTAGAAAAAATGGCAGAATGAGGACAATGCTGACATCCAATCATCTCAAAGGCAATGTCAGTAAAACTGAAGAGAAACAAGGCTTGAAAAACAACAGGAAAGTTAAAATAGAAATATCATTATTTAATCCAGAGTTTAATACATTCACTTTTTCACTATTGGTCAACAGAAGCAACACACGGTTGTAAACAGTAATTAAACAGCTATAGAAGATTTCATTTCTCTGTATAAAATTGAACAAAAGTCAAGGTCTAGAGAAAGCATCTTGCATGCTTTGGACAATTAACTTACAGTACAACCACTCTTAGAGCAGAAAGTGAGATTATTGTTAACTATACAATAACTATAATTATATGATACTTTCCTCAAAAAATTACTACTACTGAATAACAACAGCTACATTGTGAAGTTCAACACTGCAAGTAAGAATTGTAGTAATAAATAACACATAGATTACATACAGAAAGTGAAAGATTTATCATCATCAACAGCCATTACCACCACAAAGGACCAAATCAGGAGTAAGAAATGCAAAGGGATCTATAGAAGTAAAAACCACAATAAAGTCCTTGAAAAGAATGCTCATGATTTATTAGAAAAGGCGGGGGTGGACAGGACAATTTATTTAAATAGAGAGTCTCAAATTATTCTGCCTTACCAGAGACTTCTTTCAGACTATCGAGATTCCAAACAAAGGCAGCTAAAGAGGCATTTCAAGTGCAACTGGTAAGATGTGTATGAATAATTAGAAAGCTGTGAGGAAATTTAAAAAACATCAGCAAAAATTCAAATAATACAATTCCATGGAATAGCAGAAATGAAAGAAAATTAGCAGATTTGCTAGATGATTAAGCTGTCAAAGGATCACTTATACAAGATAAACACACTGCAGAGCAGCGAAATGATTTATTTGCATTAATTATTCACAACGGATATGGAAGAATATGTTCCCAGATCTACTCTTTAGAGGTGAAATAAAATGGCAAACCTCAGTCTATCCTAACATCACTAGAAATGGAGGCTTAGGCTCCATCTATTACTGCATCTGATGTGCATAGGGTATAAACTTCTGTTCAGTCCTGAGAAAGAGGAAAAGCCCCAAGCGCTATTGTGGCAGATTAATTTTGGGGTGTTGCACTGTGAATTTGTGAGCCACCATGGCCAGGCAGATACGTAAGAATCTACTAACATTACCTGAATCTGTCTCTTCCTAGAAGAAAATCCACTCTTACATTTATGAAAAATTTTCCGCATCTTGTTCATAGCAGCTGCTAGAATGGTTTAGAGCAATTATCATACTTATGAAAAATCTCAGTGAGTTAATGCAGTTCATATTGATTGGTATCAATAACTTTTCCCAAGTCCTTCAAAAGAAGAGCTATTACGAAGATTAAACAGTCATGGAGTGAGAGACTGCAAAATAAAGATAAACTTGGAATGAATGGTTCATTTTTGGAACAACTGGCTATAGTCAAGCCAAGCCATTTCATACTCATACCAACCTTTACATCAGAGTGAACAAACCACGTCTTATAAGCCGTGATAAAAATAAGTCTTTGTTACTTTTCATTACATTATTGAGTAATGCTAAGTGTGTACATTAACATCTGACACAAAGCTATTTGAAAAACCTCTTGGCCCTGGGAAAGGTAAAAGGTTCCCTATTCCTGTCTTCTATGTACCACTTAATAACAGACAGCTAATCAAATGTAGGTCACTTCTCAGCATCAATGCACAGTATGTATGTGTCCCTGGTTAATCTAAACCCAGTACATAGACATGTAGATCTCAATTAGGAAGACAAGAGAGTTTTACACCGTCCTATCCACTAAAAATAAATAAATGATGACAACAATCCAGTGAAACGTGGGTAAAATTCCTTAACCAAGGGATAGTAATTGCAAAACTCAGTGGAGTTAACATAACCCAACTTCCGAACAAGTACACCTGTATGCAAGCTATTCTCCTTTCTAGCCATGCATCACCACCAGTATCAGAATCACCACACTCTTTCACATAGTTAGTCCAGTATGTCCAACCAATACAGCTCACAGTACAAAGCTTAAGTTCTTTAGGCTTTATGACCCATTGTCTTCACTCAGAGCTACCTTAATACTTCTCACAAAATCCACAGGAAATTGCTAAAGCAACTAGCAAGGTACAAAATTCATCTTGGTAATGGCTAAGAGTTTTGTACCTTGCTCCTAAACCAAGTCCCTTACGACAAAAGTTCAAAAGCCTTATTGTTCGATTTAAAGAGATCAATATTCAGATCAGACTTGATTATTGCATTAAGGTTAATAAGAGTGTATTTTCATATTAGCTTTTCTTCACAAAAAGTTAATTTAGTGGAGGTGAAAAGCTTATTAGCCTTATCAGTAAGTTTATGTTATTTAGTATCTTCAATCTTTTGCTTCAACATTGCCTGCTATGTCTTAACTTTACATAGCTTTTATACATTTAACAGTAATACACAGCTTTACATTTCACTGTATACAGCACCAACATTTAAAATGCACTTACCATAAACTGATGGAAAAATATCCAGTTAGACAAACTGGACTTAAAAAAAAGGAATGGGATGGAAAATCATACTAGAGGATTCAAAGGATCTAACTTGAAGGAGGAACTTCTATATTTTATTAAAAAAAAAAAAAAGTGTGAAATAGAAAATGAACAGAAAACCTAAAAAGTTCCCAGTGCACCAGTGTTCTTTATCCTTCAAACTAGAAATATGGTAGAAATTATCCACATACTACTCTACTTTCCAAAGTAATGTATGAAGATCGAGGGAGAAAGAAATTTCAATATAAAGCCACTAAAAGACACTTCTGTTTTTTTGTTTTCGCTGTACAACAAAGTTAAGGGCAGAATGTTATCAGCCTCATGTTTGAATAGCTTGTCCCTATTTATGTCAAAGCGCTAACATTATTTAAATGAGGCTTTCTGTATTTAATAGTGCAGTTTGTCCAACATATCCTTCGCTTGTCAGAGATAAATAGAATGCTATGTTCCAGCACAAGAGAAAGCAAATCTGTTACTGCCACGTTCTGGCTGCACTCTATGTTTCTGAAGAGATACCAGCTATAAAAAGAAGTACCTATTGTTTCTACCAGGTTTTTCACACTATGTTGCTGTTTTCTCAGTAGAGCAGATCTCTTGCTGAAGCTGAGGAAGACCAAGTCTCTGAATAACACCATTAAGAGACTAGTTAGTTTCCCATTTCCTTTGCAGCAGTCCTAAAATAATTTTTTTAAATAAAACTTTTTTTTTTTCTTAAAATATTCTTTCACTTTTACAGTTTTATACAGAAGTTGGGGCTTGAACTACAACACAGCTTCAAAGCAAAGAATGCCTTTGTCATCATCTTTATCACCTATGTATTCCCATGGAGGTCACTAGAGGAGAAAAGAATGTAGACTCTGTAAGACTAAGCAAAGTTTAGATTTTCAGCTAAAGAAGATATAGTTTGGAAATTTTCTTGGAATATCTGGTGTGGCACAAGGAAAGTCCAGATCAAATATGACAAAGGCTCTGTAGGTTAACCCACTATAATAAATAGCTGGTTTAGAATGCTGAAGCACTTTTCTATTTGGTATAAGACCAAAAAAACCTGCTTTGCTCTGTCAGATTACAACATCCTTCTAGCCCAGCAGTGTCTCCGGGCATCTGTTTCTAGTCACTGGTGGTATATAACAGCCAGGTTTAACTGCTACAGAATAGTTATTCTGACAGAACATTTTATGCCTCAACACTTTTCAACTTGTCTTTCATTTTATTCACATAGCATTGTTCCCTCTGGCCAAAGCATAAAATCCAAATGAAGAGTAAATCCTGCAATAAAGCTAGTAAGTCTACTCAAACCATGAAAAACCTTCAACTACACACTGTCGGGTCATTACAGACATCAGAAAATGTTGGTTGACAAATCCAAACCACTAGAGGAACAGAAAAAAAAAAGACCAGGAGTACCAGGGCATGGAAATCAGGCCCTGTAATTGTCAATAAAAATGTAATAATTATTTAATGCATGAGATACTCATTGAAACAAGTGAACAGAGTGGAACAGAAATGTAATGTGAAGTGGATGAGGTAGTAATAAGAAGAGACTAATCATTTCAGAAATACTGTATTTTGACAATATTTACCCCTAATCACTTGTTCTAAAATGAAAATGAGGTATGTCGACTGAACAGCCTTCAGTCATACAGGAAAAGTGGTCAGTCAGTAGCACATTTCTCACATGCTGTGATACCCTACACTCAGAGATCTTCTGGGTTGTCTGGCTGCTGCATCTCTTCCCCACACACAAGCCATGTTCATATCATCATAAACGTAAGTATTTTATTTTTGTTATGATCATCCTAAATGTCTTGTCAAACTGGATACTCAAAAACATGGTGACAGACACCAATCCAACAAGTTACAATCAATAGGATCAAAGGAAAAATGACAACATTGAGGGCTTGCGTATGCAGCCTGTGGATAATTTGATGAGCTCGTTAAGTCTCCCTGTCAAGCTAATACAAGACAAGCAGAGGGCTCCAACTGCTATGCAGTTTAGACACCATTTGGTAACCTCTTGCAGAAGGAAATTAATGGTTTCAGAAAAGCAGCCAAAGTGGTCTAAGAAAAAAGCACAATGTTATGTTACAGCAAAGGTCGGAGGCAAAAATGACACAATATGCAACACAAGCGATAAAAAAGACTGTGAAGAAATCGGTACACTGATTTCTTTTATTTTTCACTGATAGTGAAAGAAAAAAAGAGGGTTCCAGTAGCAAATAAAGGAAAAGCATTAAGGGTGACAACTGAATGTTTCCTTCCAGCTCTCAGTCCTTCATAAGAATTGTAGCGGTTGAAAACAATTGAATAAAGGTAACTTCAAAAAACAAATTTTAGGAAGTCACTACCAAGTGTAAGAGACTAAGATGGGCTGGAACCAGGGTAAAATTTCCAGTGTTACAATAGAATTACATTGGTTCAGAAGTTTTGATCATACAGTCATAACTTCTATTTTAGGTCCTTAAGGCAACTGGTGTCTTGTTGGGTTGGTCCTGCCTCTGTTCCTGACCCATAGGCAGAAAAACAAGGAGTGGGGGAGAACGAGGCATGGCCAGTACCCATAGCAACAGCATGAAAATGAGGAAGAAAGCTAGCTTAAATATGAGTAATTCCTTAGTGCAAGGTGATTAATTTTCTTTGTATACATTAGCATATCTTTAATTTATCAAAAGTAAACAAGATCTTCTCATTTTTCAGGTACTTGCTTATGTATTGCATGTTGAAAGCAACACAGAGAAGACATATAAGTAAAGGAAATTTGATTTTTTTTCATGTAGAACTGATGCCAACACCTTGTGTGCAGTTTGTTGAGTTTCTCCCTACATATAAGCAATGTAGCATAATCAGTATGAGGTTTATTACCAGCAGAAATAACTATTCAGCAATAGCTCTTGATATGCTTCAAGGCTAGATAACACAGTTTGAAGGTCAAGTTCTGACTTCTTGAAGCCTAATTTATTCAAGAGGAGACTAAAGTACTAGAGCTAGAAAATGGCCAAGCACTTTCCTCAATTGATGAAAAAGCTGGTTTTTTCCAAAGGATTTCTGCCAACAGAAAAGGATTATGAGCAGAGTAGGGCACTAAACACTGCCAATTTCCTTGGTTACTGTATGAAAAATGTTAGATGTTCAAAGAAGGCCAGAAGAAACTGAAAAACATATCAAAGATTTGTTCAAGAACTGAAGACAGAGAGGAGACAGAGTGCAACATTAATTGTGCCACTAAACCTTGTCAGACTATACAAGGGACAAGTAATGAGCAAGTGTATTAAACCACTGAGAATTTAAAAGACTTTATAAAAGCTCTGTGCACTTATTACTCACTCTCTCTCTCTCTCTCTCACACACACATACTTGCATCCCTATCTACCTTTCATGGCAATTAGGCAGGACAGTGCTATACATTTTAAATTCTAAGATCGCTGATGATTTTGTGTGCAAAATATTCCATAAAATTTGATTGCTTGCAGAGATCGGAATGTCACAGGACAGAAAAAAAACTCCCTCTCCACCCCAGTAGCTGAACCATAGAGACTGCTAAAGTTAACCCCATTTTTATTTCATTTATACGTGTGGGATCATTTTTATACACAATAAAAATGGTAGGAAACTTTACTAGTTTCACGTTATTCAAAGCAGGAAATATGACTGGCCAACCGGAATATGACTGCTATACCAGAACCCATTTTTAGGTGTCTGCTAATATTCAAAGCAAAAATTTGGTCCCACAACCCTTCTCAACTATAGTATCAGATGTAGATTTATTTGGCCAACATCATAGGGAGGGGAAAAGTACTGCAATGTCTTCCCTTGTGGAGGCCCTCCCTGTCAGTAGCTCTCTCCTAAACAGTGCCTGG
Source organism: Ardeotis arabs (assembly GCA_011801015.1). Taxonomy (NCBI): domain Eukaryota; kingdom Metazoa; phylum Chordata; class Aves; order Otidiformes; family Otididae; genus Ardeotis; species Ardeotis arabs. Next base: position 52,215 of record JAAGAY010146271.1, on the reverse strand, counting down.
ACCTAGCCAGATCTCTACCATGATGACAGAAAATGCTAGTCTGCCACCCTCCTTCTTCCCTGTCATCCACAAACTGAATCTCTAGCATCACGTCAGCCTAGAGGCTGAGCAGGTAGGTTAGCATCTGCAAGTATAGTATGACAAATGACTGAATTCTAGGCAGTTTATGAATCCTCTAATAGGTAACATGAAAGTTGTACGCTCCCTCTAACAAGTATCTGAGGTAGATACTTGTAAAACTAGTTTCACAAAGTTTTTATGTATTATCAAGAGGAAGCAAGAACTCCAGATCTCCTCAAACAAAATGCAGCTACCTTAGCACAGGTTAAACACATAAAGGTGGCAAGATCTTTCCTTGAGCCTACATACTAGCTTGGCCTTCTATCAGTTTTAAACATAAACTTCTTTCAGAAAACACACCGCCAGTCTTCTGAATTCAGTTTGGATCTCTGCCCATTCCCATACATATTCCTCCTCCTCAACCTTTTTCAACTCTTGTTCTGGATCAAAACCTTTATTATTTGTATCAAACTCTGCAGCTCCAGTAGCAGCATATCCTGATGCTTTACCCTAGTATTTTATCTCTAAGATCTAATTCTACACTGAAATTCTAGTCAGGCCCATCTTACTGCTTTACCTGTGGTTATTCCCATTACCTTCTCTCAGACCTCTCAGTATGTCAGGAAACAAGACATTCCATTAAGAATAAGACCTTACAGTGATTCAAATACTTCACCTCAATCACCACAGGTTTTCTGACCACTGTTCTTTAAATCATTAAAGAACACTCAAGTTCATCTCCTACTTAAACCTCTCATCTGTCTTCAAATCTTTTCAGGATGTTACTCTTTTATTTTATTATTATATTATATTATTTATTATTGTATTTCTGTCATTACTGTACAAAAGACAAAAAGGGCATGAGTGTTATTTATGCTTCTTTAAATGATTATTTTTCAAACTGTCCTTATGAAGGGATGTTTCATACATGAATGCTTTGTCTGCCTCCCATTATTTCCTAAAAGGTATCCATTTAATGACACAATTAGCATGTCACTTGAAGTGCCTTATGTAAAATTCCTGGATTAGCACATTGGCCTTTCATCTCAGGGAACACAAATGCAAAACTGAAAAATTACTTTCACGCTTTTAGCCTTGCAGACAGACATTACTAATTCTCAGTACAATTTGGCTTAAGTGACCATTTTTCCTTGGAGGAGGGGTTAGTGCTGATTAAAGCAGTGTGTGATTTCAGGCCAGAAAAATAGATGGAATAAAGATGCAAGAGAATCTTGAAATTTGCATGCTTATACCAGTCCTAGATTTGAGCAATCTAAACCACATCCTCATTTTCTAATCAATGTTTCATCCACTTAAAAGACACTATGCAATCTTTTTAAGAATCACTGGAAATTATTCAGTTGCAATCCATACTGCCTATGTACACAATGCTTTCTAACATCACGTGACCTCGTATGCTATGAAGTTCCCAGCTGCTGTGGAAAAAAAACTACAATTCCCACTGTTTATACACCTTGCACCCAACATCAGGTGCATAAGCACTCTATTACTTACCACATAACAAGTCTAGTAGACTTGTGGCTGTTTATCTTGAATAAATGATTGGTCTTTAAGTGACTAAAACAATGTTTTGAATGCATTATGACCTGTTAAATCTGATTTCCTAAAAACATTTTTAGAGGAGTACAAAGTTATTCATGCAGAAGATAAAGAAGACATTTACTGTAACTATGTTGGATTAATTATATGTCCAGTCTATATACACTCTATAAATCTGGTTTGAACAGTATCCAATATGCATAATTCCCGATGCTTATTAAGCAAGTCATTTTTCTGCCTGTGCTAAAAGACCCCTTGGAATCTAAATGAGGCCCTGTAGCTTTAGTTAAAAACATATAACTTAAGAATAAAACACATTAACTGTAATATGTACTTCATATCAGATTTTAAAACAGAAATAAGTATGAAATAAGTTTGGACAAAGCATATCAGATATTTGGAATGAAAATGAGAAAAACCCACGTATTCAAGAAACTGGCAGAACAGCCAGATTAGCACATTGATAGTGCAGAATTTCACCTTGTGTGAGGGAGGAAAAAGAAAAAGAAAAGAAAAAAAAGACCTGCAATTTTTGCAGTATCATAATTAAACTAGACTTCTTACACAACTACTCATTCCACGAACTTAAGTAATAATGATTGATGATGATAGATAGCCTAAAATAATACTTTATGAGCTAATGCTTAAGTTTCTATTGACTATGCAGTGCTAATGTAACATTTTTACATTTCCAGGTCCTTCTTGCATTATGAAAAATAGAAGTTGCACTACTTTAAGTCAAAGGTGACATCTAAGGTTCTAATGTCCATGAGAAACAAAAACAAATTTACACATGCACATGCACGCACAAACGTTACTCCTTACTAGCAAGGCTCTTTCTTGCCTGCCTTCCTTCTCTGCAGTATTCCAGTTCCAGAAATCAGGGTATTGCTACAGAAATAACAAGAGCACCTTCTGAATAGGGAGAAGAGATACTTCCAGGAGGAATTCTACATGCATAGATACAAACATCACAAGCATAAACAGGACTGTTAAATTTGGCATACGGTGAGCCACCAGTGCGGACACATGCCTTTAAGAATTTTTGCAACTGTGTGTAACCCAATACCTACCTACATAAAGCAACATCCTGTTCTGCTTTCTTCTCCTACTTCCATTATTTTTATGTTGGGCTTACGAAGTGCACAGATAAAGAGAAGTAAAGCCAATAACTGTTGATAGCTAATTTGACAGTAAAGTGAGAGAATGCACAGAAAATTATAGAACTCACCGTGCATTTGTTAAAAAAGAAAAACCTGTAAGTTTCCTCAGAGAATGATGCTCACCTCTCAACAGCAAAAAAAAAAAGAAAAGCAATCCACTAAAATATACAGTACAGTTAAAACTGAGTTTCCTAGCCTTCTGAATGCTAGATTGAGCAAAGTTACATCTCTCTCCCCTCCCACATAGCACCAAGTAGTGCTGTGTGCACACCAGAGGAGTCCAACACAACTACTCACTGCAAGAACAAAGACCTAAATCTCCTAAAATACAAATATCAAAAGAAGAGCCCAAAGTAAAATGACAACTAAAGATTTGAGACTGAATGGGGTGTTTGGGGAGGGAGAGAGGAAGGGGAGAGAACCACAGGATTGAGAGGATGAGAGCTGAGAAGTTAAACCACAATTTTTAAAAGAGTATTTTTAAGGAGAGTAACGGAGATATACCAAATTATTAGGATAAAACTGTGTAAGAGCACATCTTCCACACATCTAAATCTGAAAGGGAAGTTACTATACCAGTAAAGTAGTATATGATCATGTTATTACGACAGTAGTATAATTATACATCCCAAATCAATAAGAGCTATGTGTTCATATACCACTTTAGACCCACTGAACTTATGCCATAAGTATATGCTGTGTCCTGTGTAAATTGCTCATGAGAACCATTTAATACTGTAGCAGTATTTCAGTGAAATTTCATTTTTCACACTGCTGGTATATCAAAAGTCTCTGTGTAACAAAAGAGTCTATTAATCGGGATTCAGGCGCATTATGCAGCAATGAATTTTTGAAAAATCTCTACACATTTACAAAATAAATCAAACTAATGAATTACTTACAGTTTGTTTGAACTAACTTCTTAGATGTTAACATATATGGCTTAGCAGAGAGTCATAGTTCCATACTTCACTTCCATGTGTATTTTTAACTTCATAGATACCCGCAATGCATAGAGTTACACACGGCAATCCTAGTGCACACAGGTGTAATGATTTTGGATTGCTTTCACTTTTTAGCAAGATAACAAAAAAAAGGCATGCTACAGTGAATCACAGAATGGTTTGGGTTGGAAGGGACCTTCAAAGGTCTTCTAGTCCAATCCCCCTGCAAGGAGCAGGGACATCCCTGACTAGATCAGGTTGCTCAGGGCCTACAGTGGCTATGGGGAAACATTGTACAGTGTTACTCTGATTCCCAAAATACATGATGGACCATCCAATATTAAGGTGTCAGCTAGAGATAGTGAGGAAAAAGTATGTTGTCTTTAAGGCTAATCCAAAGCCTCTGGAAGCGGACTCCAATAGTCCTCCATTAGGAACAGTACCATAGCACTCTACGGAACTGTATTTTAATATTCTGAAATGCAATTTATATTTAACTTTTTATTTTAAAACTACATTAATCTGTAAGCAAAAACAATTTCTTGCACAAGGTACAGAATTATAGGAACAGAGAAAAAAGCACAGTAACAAATATACAATTATGTACACATATATATTTATGTATATTATGTAAACATATTTAATGTAACAAAATAAAAATTCTACATTTATCAGAAAAGAAAAATTATTATTACACTACAGAAATTTAAAAAGTGAAAAAGTAAATATAGCCCTGTTTATTTTAAACATTGCCTATTTACACTAAGCAAATGTATTACCAACTTGTAATAAAGTCAGAATTACAAGACTGGTTTAAATGCCATACTCATTTCTGCAGAGTTATTGGCATAACTGCAGGCAATGTTGCTCTTCTTGAAGACAAACTCATGTCTGCTTTTCACAGAACTCACCAACCTTCACCCAGCAGAACAAAGTAGTTAGCAATATTCCTTGAAGCCTAACTTCTCATAACCCAAATACTGGAGAGTCTGTGCAAAGAAAAGACTAAGGATGTAGTAAATGTTACTCTGTTTATGTGAATCTAGTCCTATTCAAAGCTAATTACAGAAGATACTGAGGTAGGACGAACTAGAAATCAACCAACCAAAGAGCTTGAAAACTCATCTTCTGTCCTTGAAAGGAAGGACTGTCTTCTGTCCTGTGCACACAGTATCTCTGGTTATAAAAATAAGCAGAACAACATGTATTTCTATCACTCAGAACCCTATCTTCATTATCAAAACAAAAACAAAACCCAAATTGTTAGAGTGTATTCTAGCACTTTACACTGAGTGGTTATAGTGTTGCTGGGTTTTTTTCTCCCGGCTTTGTCCAGCAAACAAAATATTCTTCAGTGCTTCTGATCTTAGGGTTTCAGGAAAGTAACTGAGCATGAGAATAAATGCACTGAATCCATGGAGTTTAATTCTATGATTCTTAACTGCCTTTATTCAAAGGAGCAGCAAAACTTCCCTTTTACTTAAAGTAGTGCAGTTTCTACCCTTGCAATGCAGCAGAGGCCTGAAGATCTGGCACGTAAAACGTGCCACGTGAGTGAAATTTCAGATTGTTTTATGAGTTCAAGTTGTTGATCACCCTCACTCACATATTTACTTTAGGTATCAAATATCTGCGTAAGAAGTGTAGTTTCATTAATGTGGTTCTACTAAGGAAGTCAGGGTTTTTTCTTTCCTTCTTTGTTCAAAAGGGTAAAATTTTGCATTGCTTATATGATAAGGCAAGCTATCATCTTTTTTTAAGGTCTCATAACATGCTTAATAGCAGAAAAAGTGTTCTGTTTTTGTGCTGCATGAGTAAGCAATAATCCTGTTGTAAACCAAATTATTAAACAGGTGTTAGAGCTGTGATATTGGATATTTCTTTTATAACTCTTGAACAAGCAGTTTGCATCAGAACCATTGCTCACCATAGGTGAAGACTGCAGACATTCTGCAAAAATGCATAATATCTCAAACAATAATGTATCAGATATGCAGACTACTGTAGCTTCATAGAAAGTTACTGTAAATCTATTATTTAGGACACATCTGATGTATATGTCCTAGAAGCATTCAGAATTGACTTGGCAAATATTATAATTATCCATGCTAAAATTCACTAGATCATATTGATAGTGTTTTTCCCCCTCAGTTATTGGAGATCAGCACACTCTGTGGTAATCCCAAAATGTCTAGAAAAAAACCTCATCTCCAGGACATAAGAAACTATATACTGGCAAGTTAAAAAAAAAAAAAACAACAATGTGATTTCATGTAATTTTCTGTTTTGAGAATTACGTAACTGGCAAAAACTACATAACAAGTCACTGGCACCAGTAAGATACTTCAGAATCCATGGATTCAAAGCATCTATTTTCATGCTAAATTACTTTCCTGAAATCCTAAAATCAGTAGAGCTTTGGTAAATTCTGTTGATGAACAAGAAGAACAAAGACCGTAAATACAAAAAGAATACAGTTCCCTCCCAAAAACTAAAACCTGCAACACGCTGGCATTTTACCTGCAGGTCTCAAACAGTAATAAAATACTGCCAAGAAACAGGAAGTAAAGAAAAATATTTTCCTAAACTTTCAAAACCTGTTGCCCTTGCTTGAGTCACACAGGGTGGAAAAAACCTGATAAGAAACTGAAGCCAAGTCACAAAAATAATTTGTTTGGAGACAGACATTTGATCCTTGTTCAGTTAGATTTAAAACAAGACTTTTCAATAAACCATAAAAACAGTTAAAATACAGCAGATATTAGCCATTTCCCTGCCTCAATAAAAAGGTTCCATTTTAACTTTGACTCATTTTACATCAAGTCTATAGCAGCAACAGGTGTATAGCAACCAATCTGCTAGGTTTAAGGTATTATATATATTTACTTTTATTTTTCTCTCTTAAGCTCCAGTCCAAAAATCCTTATAATGTTTTGAGAAATCAGAAGAATAAAAAACTATTCTAGAGATCAAGTTTAAAGTGTTAATTCTCTAACACTTGGAGCAAACATCCTTTTCTACTAGAGACAGCTATGATAAATGTCAAGTGCTTGTAATTAGGTTTTTACCTTTCAGGCACAAAGTTTTTATTTCCTACAGGAGCACGTTCTCAAAATTCTATTATAGAGCTTCAAAAATTTCCTGTAAGATTCAGAAAACAACTTGTGGTACTAGAGCCTGATCCTGTAGGCATTTTACTCCCAGGAATATTAGACATGCATGTTTGCAGCACCAGAACAAAAAATTCCCTTTACAATCTTTTCTCCTTGGATCTTATGGAAAAATGTTCAGGAAACAGTAACTGTAAATCTCAGTGGACTTCATTGGGGACTTTATTGGGAAAGAAACACAAATAACCCAAGCCTTACACCTGGGTACTGAGGGTCCTTGGCTCTTGAAAAGCTTGTGCAGCTTTTTGTTCTATGAATAATATTGACCTATTTGTCTGCAAGGTGAAGCAGAGGATTATTTTCCTCAGTGAGACTATCTGTATTTTATCTTCTCTAGTCAGATATACAGACCAGATCTATTTAGAAAGTAAGCAAACACTTTAGTGTTGTTTAACTTTGCAACAAAAATCCAATATTCAGATCTGATTTTATTTTAAACAAAAATACTACAGTAATTTACTTATACTAATGAAAGTATGCATCAGTTGCACTCAAGAGTACTAAAAATGGTATTGAGGAATACTTTCATCTCTTAAATTGCACAAATAAAATAAAATAAAATAAAATACATCTCAGCTTTTAAGTGCAAGCCTTGCAGAATCACTTCACCATCTGAAAGCAAAGGGAGTCCTGTTGATAAACACAAGACACCTAAACGCTTTCAAAGCCGACTATGCCTTCAGGGAAACATATATAATCACTTTTTTTTCTTACAGGGAAAAGATTTGACATGTCCATGGCAAGTTTACAAAAGATTTTGCTGGTGCTGGTGGACAGGAAGGAAACCACATGCAGCTCACTTGCTTCAGAGCTCAGTAAAATGAGTCTGTTCACACAGCTACCAGATACAGCCCTGAAAACACTGTGCAGATACTTTTCAGATACTTCAAAATATAAACCACTTCTACTGCTTGCCACTAAAGAAAGTGTAACTAAACTCAGTGGGCAAGAACTGAAAAGCTCTTAGTAAGAGTTAGTAGCTCCAAGTAAGGGCTTGATAGCAACATATGGAATAGAGATATCCTGCCAGTAGAGGAAGGTCAGTGATATACTTAAGGCACTGGATATGGAGTCACAACAGCTGATCTATTCCTGGCTCTGCCAGACGTAACACAGGAATGTGGGCATTTATAGGTAACAAGAGCAGATCAGACTCAGCTTTTGCTTCTGTAGATGAAAACAATTCTAGAGAATATAAATTCATTAAGGTTTATAAAAATCTTTCATGCTATTTTTTGTACTTGTTTTTTCTTTAAGCTAGGGCAGAAAGACCAACATAAAGTCAGGTAAGTTATCTGTGGGACTATCTGCACTTCCTTGAGAGAGTGCTCCTGTCTGCTTGGCACAAATGGTCACTTTGTCTCTTTAGTAGAAGAAGAGTCAGTTAATACCACCAACGTGACTGTGGAAACACATACAGGGTATTTTTTGCATAGGTACACTTGCATATGTTTGGCAAATAACTATTTTGTTTAAAACCACCCGACAAAAGAAAGATTTCAAAGTATTGAGTGAGAAGCTGTCTTTCTACTCCTATAGTCCGTCACACACAGAAATGTGACAAAGTCTTATTCCTCAAGCAGTACATACAGGACACCCTCAGGCTATGGACACTTTTCCTTTAGCCCTAATGAGTAATTATTGTACTAGGCAGAAACTAGGCAGACCTTGTCTGCTTACCAAAATGGAAGAGACTATTCCTGTATCCTAATGCTACAACACACTGATCAGAGAGGGGCTGATGTTCAGGAAAAGCCTAATAATGAAAATCACACCAGCCTGGAAAAAAATCTTCTTTTACCAGATTATTCATCTCCCCTCAAATGATTATGGAAGGGTTCACTTTTGCAAGAACAACTGGAAAAAGCTGAACGCTGCTCTTTAATGCATAGTGCAGTTTTCCATCCTCGCCAATTCTCCTCACATACTTGTGGGATCTTAAAGTCTTGTTACACACACTCCTTGCAAAGCTTTTGAGCTGCCTATTTTCACAATCAATAGGTTGAAGCCTGATTGAAAAGCATACTGATAGCAAAGTTCTGTCAATTGAGTTATAAGAAAACCTTGATATTGCATGGGCCTCTCTCTCACTACACAGCAGTAAATTCCAGTGATTATGAAAAGAAATCTTTGAAAACTTCCAGCCTGTTTCTCAACAGTTGATACCATTTCTGTACCATTATCAAGTGCTTGCAGCTGTTCATAAACTTGGGGTCTTAATGTAATCAGTATCAGAAGTTATTACAACTAATATTAGAAGGCTATTTATAGCCTAGGAATGCACTCATTGAAAAATCAAATTCTGATCACAAGGCAATCTACTGTATCTTGTTTTCCTGTGTTTTCCTGATATAATATCAAGTTAATAAGCAAACAGATAGGCGTATCGGTGTGTAACATATGCACACATACCAGAAATAGGTAGGAACAATCCATCAGTATCCTAATTAGAAGCACAGGCACACTTCTAAGATAATCGATATACATTTCTCTCTTGAGACTTAAGTATTAAATATAATGTAGACTATAGGGCTAAAATATGAGCTGATTAGCTGCAAATAAATGTTCTGTGACTGAAGCAGGAGAAAAGAAAGTTCACGCTGTTACTAGAGCAAAGAGATCTAATTTATTCTCCCTCTTCATTCCTCCTCCCACAACTGCCCTTCTTCAAAAATTTTCTTTGGCCTGATTAGCATTTTTTTTAATCTTCCCATTTCAGGTGACTCCCATCAGGACTCTTAACATGAGGGACACACATAAGTATGCTGTCTTGAAGGTTTCCCTTTATCTTCATTCCCAAATTAAAGGCAGTCATAAAGACATGAATTCCCTCAGAAGTAACAGCTTTAAACATGTTAAGACAAACAAGGAGAATATGGCCAATGGTCAACTGTCATCTCCCACTTACCATTGTAGGATTTCACCACTTGCTAGAGATATATCCCATCATGTTAATAGAAATCATCAGCTGTTAGAAAAGCTTGGAATCCCCAAGCCCTGAAATCCCTAAATGGAAGCTGTATCAGTTCTCGCCTCTGCATGCACATGCACGCACACATGAGATCAACATAAACTGTCAGTAACAGGATTCTGATGCCCTTCCACTTCCTGGCCATCGTTGTTCCTGCTATGCAAGTGCCAAACAGAAGACTACTCTTATCCTAAAGATACTCATCTAAGTAATCTGCAGATGTCAAGACACAGATATCAGTTGTCTGCTACTATACTGCATGAAATAAGGTGGGTGAGAGATCTCAGGTTTATTGTCAGTTTCTGTACTTTTTCTTACACAAGGGAAACTTGGTCCTGAAAGCAAAGGCAAGTAAAGCATGGAAGAGGTGTAAGGAGGCAACTTAAAAACTGAGGAGTCCTTTTTCTATCCTAATAGTCCCATATCCAATTGGTCCAATTTCCATTACAGTTCTAGATAGATCTCTTGAATATACTGCCACAGAAGAAAGATTACCACTGCAAAAACTCAAAAAGATCATGAGTTAAAAATTGGGAAAAAACTACCCCAATACTATATTAGTGGCTCTGGAATTATCACGTGAAAGAACAAGTAAGTCCTCTGCTATCTATTGTCAATAACTTACAAGAAAATACATATGTATAATGAATATAAAATTGTTTTACCAGTCACAAATATATAGGACTAATCTATATGAATGATCAGGTTAATTCCACCTGGTGAAAGCTAAACAGGTTTAATGTTGATGTTCATGCAAAGGTATGTTTTGTGTATGTAAAATCTAAATTCTTCCTATTGTGGCAATATTTACACACAGAAGTAGGATGGGGATATTCCTCTGCTTGTTTCTATAGTTCTCAAGTTCTTATTTGAATAGATAATAACTCTCAGAACATCAAAAATGCAACAATCCAAGGATATGCTAAAAACTGCACCAAAACCCCTAACAGAAATCAATCAGAGTCTGAGCTCCATTCTTTAGTTAATGCCTGAACAGTAGGATAAAAAAGTTTTACTATGATAAAAATAATAAAACTTCTGATCATGTTAGCTTAAGTACTGTAAAATGTATGGTAAACTACTTGGTATTTTCTCCATCTGTTGCACAGCTTTTAATTCAAAGGAGGTGAAAGTTGTAAACCTTTAATAAGAAACATCTAAGTTGCCAGCTTTAGTAAACCCATAGCATTTCAGGTAGTTTAGCTATTCATCATTGACTACTCTCATCTCATTCTATACTATGCAACTATTAAATTGTTTATGTTACAAAAATAGTAGAACGTAAAATCAAGCAGGTGTTTACACAATGAGGTGATAAAAGTAGACCAGAACAGGACCACAGAGGTTTTATAAGACCAGAAAAAGAAATTTGAGGAAAAACGAAGGAGAAAAAAACACAAGAAACACAACAAAACATAAGGCTTGGTCTAATTTTTATCTGGTTGAAAATGAAAACTGCCATAGTAATAAAAAAGTGATCTAAGGAGCCGACATGAACTTTAATTCTAAATGTACATGCTTAAAAATACTGTCATTTAAGTCTTTTAAGACTGTAAAAAAAAATCCTTTAGGGAATAGAAAAGCTCTCAATACTTTGGGAGGAGTACTGCTTCAAAAAGCAAGAGAATAGAAGTCTTCTACTTTAACAATGCCTTTAAACAGCAATCCACATACCTTCTTCCATATGAATCATAATGCTAATCTAGAATAAATGATACAAATTATTAATGTTACTAAACACTATTCTGATTAACATAGACTGTGTGTCCCTGGAAGTCAGATAGGAACGTTTATCTGTTTTAATTAAAAAACAGTTCAGACAGTGGTCTGTAAAGGGAAGATGTCAACAGCATCCTGTCGTTAGAATACTGACATCTTGCATCCCCTACTTATCACAGTATCACTTACTGACAATGCCACCAGTGAGAAGCCACCTGGAAAAAGACATGTCAATAAAATATTTATTTAATCATGGATCTGTCTATGGCAGGTATGGAGCTGCTAGAAAATGATCAAAACTTCTCAGTTCTCCAGTCTAACCCTAAACAAATACACTTAACCCTGGGAACAGTTAGGAGTAAGAACAGTATTAGTATCTATCAGATCTCATTCCCTTCTGAAAATTATGAGGATTCAAGCTCCATTCATCAGAGTTTACTCTTTTAAAGCCAAACTCAATAAAATTGAGTTATCAAAAGTGACTCAGCAATACCAGAGCAGAAGTTCCCTGAAATTTCATCTGGCTTTAACTGTCAAGTGTCTTGTATATTCAAAGAAATTGAGACTTCTTTTATCATTGTCTGGTTTAGCCACCTTGTAATTACATAGTACTATAGACGTGTCACAGGACCAAAATACCAGGTAGTCATCAAAAGATGAATAGTAAAGAATTGCTTTTTGGAGATCCAAAGTTTCCAAATTCACAGAGGTTTTCTACACAAAGAACTAGATCTACTGCAATGTACCAGAGGTTTCTTGTTCAAAATATAACTTCCCAAACGGCACAGAAGAGGCAGTTTCTTGTACTGGGAAAACAGGCCTAATAGAAAAATATAAGAAACTTAAATTTTGACTTTCAGGCTCATGAAGCCCAAACCAATCAAAATCAAAAGAATGATTAAATAATTCCAATTTGACAATTGGCAAAATGTCAGAATCCTTGACAAGACTGATAATTATTTTATTTTATACAGCTACAAATAGTAAAAATTTAAGCCTAACATTTGTCTGATGTAAGTGAATTAAACAATGTGCTTCCAGAGGCAATATCTGAGTAACCACAAAAGTTAGAGTGACCTTGTTTTCTTCCTCATTTGAGAGGAAAAAAAAAAGACATGCTATTTTTGTGAAGTTAGAATGTTTAGAGTCTTTGCTTGGGTTGCTTTTGGACAGTAAAAAAGTACAAGGTTAATTTGTAATAACATTGAGAGTTGATGTGAAGTTTGACAGAAAGCAATTTCTTTTCTTTATAAGAAAGATACACTAAGGAATGAAGCAATGTAAAGACAATAAAGTAAAATGCAAAAAGAAAAATAAAAGACACAAACAACGGATTATTCTGAAGCTTCCCCAGGTTGATGTATCAGACAGCTTGTGTTAGGCCACCTCAATATAAATCAGGCAATATTCCTTATTGCTGAAATGAGAAATTGTTCAAATCTGCCTCCTGATTTTTACCTATATAGACCTGTGACTTTCTGCCACAGTGTTAAGGTGACTGGTGAAAGCACAAAGACACATGCATTAAAAAAAGCAAGTTTTCATAGAGCTCTAGATAACTTCAATCTAATGTAATAGCAATAAATCTTTCCTTGATGGGAGGGTACAGTCATTTAAATGACAAACAGAGCACAGAAACTGGAGCAGAAGACAATCAGATGAGACACCACAAAAAGGAGTCCAACTGAATCAAGTCTTATATTAGAGACTTCATGTAAAAACCTTGAGCTCTTTACGTTGGTTCTGTATAGGATGTTTCTTCTGTTAATCTGTAAACTGGCTGGAAAGACTTTTTCTCTTCCCTTCTGCCTTTCAAACTTTGGAATCTTTTTTGTGTAATTTAAGGGGAAGACATGGGAAAAAGAGATCTATGTTTAGGAGCTGGAAGGAAAAAAGATTGAGAACTAACAAAGGAGAATACGTGCAATGCTCTCCGACCTGGAAAGAAATCTCACAAGACTGGAATTACAGAGTAAATTTAACTAATGCATCTTTTGGTTGGAAAAGATATTCCAGCCCTTGGAAGTTGCTCGCAAATTCATGAATTATGACATTTCAATAAAAAATACTTTCATTTTTGCACTGTTTAAAAGTCAAGAGAAAACAGGTATTTCAGCCAAAAAAAATCTATCATGAAAAAGTCTAACTACTAGATACTTAGCCACTGATGTCTCCTAATAGAATTATATGTAAAATTTTGAAGAATTAGGTTTCAAGCAGGTATGCTAGAAGACCCTGACCTATAGCTCTAAAAAAAAAATAAATGGTACCTCAACTACAAGAGTCAATGTTCGATATTATTCATAAATTTAGAACAGCAAACATTTAAAGAAACATTTGCTCTTTGTCATAAAATTCCTCTCAGTTGCTCCTTGCTGAAGAGCTTTACATTAAAATCTTTGTTAATGCAAAAAGAGAAGTGATGTTCCACTACAATCAAATGTGTATTTGAGGTCTCTCTATACAATTGATTTCCTGGAAAGAACATTATGGGAGTATACTTGGATTCTAAATTATAAAAATATCTACTTGTTTAGAACATCCAGAAAAGACAAAAGAGGCAAGATAAAATTCCAAAGATTTGAGTGTTCTTCACCTTGAGATTTACTTGAGTTTTATTTTTGCACTTCTAATTTAATTTAAAGAAACAAAGCACTAATTACCTTGAACTACTTTTGTGATGAAACACTTTTTGGCTTATCCTTGAGTAGGGCAAGAACTGTCACGCCAATGCTAATGATTCAGGTTTTGTTTTCAGAAACACTTAACAGCTAAGATTTCATAAATCTATAGTAACTTCTATTTAGTTAATTTGACCAAAGAAAACCAAAAGTACACTAAAGAACAGAACATGTTTTTCATTAACATTCTTCCCTACTAATATGCATTTTGATCATAATTAGAGATAAAAGTACAAAGTATTTTATCTTTTCAGTTCCTTGTTACTTCGTAGAGAACACAGACTCCGAGACACAATTAGATTTTCCACACAAGTTCACCTAATAACAGCAAATTATCTATTCTTCAGCGTAAGGCAACATTTCCCACCATGAACCTAGTTGATCATGCTGTGTTGGACATGAGGGGAAAGCTTTTCAGGTAAAAGTCTTCCACCCTGAAGCATAAAATTGAGTTTATCCGAACATAGATAAATATAACATTACTCATGCCAAAAGCACCCAACTCCCTCCTACACTTCTTCCAAGGATACCAAACTTGACGATTTTTTACAGAATGGATTACGCAGTCCACAAAGTGCTGTTCCCATCCATAAGTGCAGCTGTTGATTTCATCTCTATATTACTCCCTTGAAGATGAGGACATTAAATACATAATCCCACTCCCACTTATGACATGTTTCAAAGTCCCATCATCCCAAACACGGGTGTGATACCGTAACATCAGCTCCGCAGCATCACCTCCATGAAATGCTCCACTGAGAACAGGTCATCTGAGGCACAAGTCTGCATGTTCTCAGCAGCTCAATGCAGGCCTGTTCTTTCCATTCTCCCTGCTCCCAGTGCTCTCTCTAAGATAACGTGTTATCTCAGAGTCAGTCACTATACTGACTCTATACTTTTACTCCTTATTTTGATCCCCAGCATTCCCCTTCCTTCATTTTTTAAATTAAAAGAGAAAAAAATAGTCAAGGTTGCCTCTTAAAGAACGTTTGTTCTAATTACTGTTAATGTGTCATGATTATGAGTCTGTGAGGCTATAACACAAAAACTCTTCCAAACTGCAGGAGGGAGAAGGAGATGGACAGCTGTGTTGATGAGGCAGATCAAATAATGTCCAGACACACAGCTGTCCTACTTTCCAAGCACAGAGGCAACTTACTATTCTGCTACACGGCTTTTACCAATTTGCTTTTATAAACTTATTTCCAGTAAGTCAACTCCACAAACAGACATGCTGTTCAAGCAGCATGTTCAATGTTTTGCGATGCTTATGATAAAAGAAGGCAGTAAGAACTTCAGCTTAGAAAAACAAGAATTCAAAATAACGTTAATAATCTGTTCAGAAGAGGAAAGATTTCATGTCACAGGTGCAATGAATAAAAGTGTAGATATTTGCGACAACTTCTTTTTTCTCTAGAAGTAGAAAATCTTTTCTGGAGAGAACAAGAAGACAAGAGGCATCACTTCTTTTATTTTCTTTTAGAAACACCTGTTTTGATAATAGTTACCTACTAGACATAAGTAGAAATTTACTCTGTAATTTTTCTTTATTACACCTGAAAGTAAAAACACAGCGGAAAAAGAAAAAAAAAGAATCTCTTAAAACATATGTAGATCACCAGAGAGGCAACAGAAAAAATTCTGGCAGCTGTCAACACCATAGGAAAAAAAAAAATGTACTTAAGTATAGCTGGTTTCTTTTAAGAGTTAGGAAACTATCAGACTCTAACAGTAATATTCACAACCTTGGGGGCTACCTTGAATGAAATCTTTGTATATGGATTAGGTATTTGCAAGCAGAGCTGTTACAAAGTTGGCAAAATAAGAACACAGAGTGGAAACATGACATTTCCAAGCACAGCCTCCACAGCCAACTGTGGGAAGTCAACGCTGCAGCCAGTTCACTTCTCCTCCTTGCACACCTGCTTACCATTCCCTCTCCTTTTTAAATGCAAGTGATTTTATAAACATATTAGAAGACTTCAACCTGAATTTCAAAGATAAAAGTTCAACTCAACAGTTGCCACTTGGCCTTAACCTTTAATAACTTTAGATCAAGAACACTAGAACAGTCATGCTGCGTTTGACAAAAGGTCTACTGAGCTCAGTACCATTTCTCCTGCAGTGGCCATAAATGGATACCTAGGTGCAAGGCTTTTTGACAGAAACCATGGTCTTGTTAAATGGCCTTCAGAAAATAACAGGAAGACTCCTCTCAGTTTTTCTGGTAACTGGAAAATGGATCAGGCCCTCCATAGACACTATTATTATTTTAGCTTACATCTGTCAGTAAACCAGTTGTACTTGATCCTCCCGCTTTTAACAAAGAGAGCACTACATTTTCAAATGGAAAAGCAGGAGAAATTGAAGGACTGTGAGCAGAAAGTGTCACAAAATGTATGACGAGCCTTTATGAAGAAACAGAAGTGAAATCAATGAAGCTATGCACTTAAGCTTCTGAGAGACCGAAGCTAACACTTAGCTGGCTAAACTGATGAAGCCAATCAGTAATTTTAAACATGATAGGCCACAAAAGCAGATAGTTGACCTTTGTGTATTAAATCATGCTTGGGAAATCTACTTTCCAGTTGCAAGCACAAAGTTTACCACAATGAGTGCAATTTAAGCCAGCAACATAAGTAATTTCAAATAATTTTTTAAAATGTGACTTCTAGTCCTTATGTTCTGAAAAATAATGTTACCAATTCAGTGGTTTTCCTGCCTCTCCAGAGACAGCCAACGCTTCCACCTCGCCCAAGCACAAAACTAGCACAGTTTTACCCCACTGCACTAGCAACGTTTAGATAGACACTGACCAGAAATGTTTCAGATTAATACTGCTGTTGTAGGAAAGAACTAAAAGCAATAAAAGTAGTTCCAAAAGACACCATAGCTATTTTTAGAGAATATGCAAAATACGGCAAGATAGAATCAGTGCAGACACATACATGTTTCTCCCTGGAGAAGGGGAGAGAAGGTTGCTCCTTAAGGTGCCAGCCAAGACTTTGCTACTAAAGTTCTCTGGCAGGTGCACAGAAACAGTAACGGCTGGTCAGCTTCAGAAAAGTTAATACAACTACAAGGAACTTCAACTTGCAGACAATTTCTTAATGCAAATCTAAAAACTGAATAAGCAACAGCAGTGTAAGTTCTTACACCTCCACTATCACCCCTAAATCTGTCAGGATAGGGATCTCACAAACCACCAAAAAAAGAGAATGTGAAGGAGGTAGTACCCTTAATCCTACAGGTGTTCCTTGTCAAAACTCCTCCAGTCTCAAGAAAATAAAAGAGAAATGAGACAGGTAAGCTTTCAAAGAGAGAAACAGATCTTCGACACCAGTAATCTCCATTAACTGAAAACTCTTCCTCTTCAACCTCTACCCCTGCCCAGAATAACAAGTCCAGTGTGTGTGACCAGTACTAAGACAGAGCACTGCCAGGTCTGTCTGCCCACTCAGAACTTCCCTTGGCTTACAGTTTAAGGTATTTATGGAAATACAGTAACGCCAGCCATACAGATAAACACGTATGCATATAAAATATAGCCTTGTACGCAGCATTTGGTCCCTCCCCATCAATTTTGGTCTTATTCAATTATCCTAGCAAAATTAGACCTTTAGACAAAAGGAGCTGCTCAGCGAGTGTTAAAACCCTCCGTGCTATAGCACTGATGACAGCAATTGGAGGTGAGGAGGAAGGGAAGAAAGAAATTAACTTCTCATTTAAGGACAGAAAGTACTGCTTGCCTGTCCCTGGTTCCACTTTACCCAAAAAATCTGCACAGTCACATGTAGAGTCTGTGAAAGAACAGTCACATCTTAAGCCACAGATTCCAAAACTCATTTTCTACAATCGTCAGTGACCTACAGAGAAAATTTCACCAAATTGCAGAAATATGGAACATTTTTATTAGAAAAATAACTTAATAGGTAACTGGGCTTTTCCTCAAGCTTTCATGAAAGCAATTTAGAATGTCAAATAATAATTTATAAATCTTACCTGTTTTTTTCTTGAAGTTGCCTTGGGCAACAGACTGGCTGACAAAACTGATGCAAACGGAGAGCAACACAGCTCAGGAAAAGGATTTGGAATTGATGGGATCTCCAAAATATTGTCATCTTTCTTTTTTCTCCTATTTCAACAAAATACATAATATCAAGCGATAATTGTAACAATTGCTGTTAAAATTGCAATATCCAACCATAATGCATGAAATACAAAGGCACTAATACCATGACACTTCCTGGTTGCAGCAATTAGCTTTTTTGTGCAGTTATTTTTTTTAATCAGTAGGAATCTATTAACATACAGTGCTTAACACTACTTGAAAGCAATCCAAGTATTCAGCTCTGAATATAAAGTTGTTTGGATATGTGTAAGCCTTTGCAGAGTAAGAGCATGGATATATTTATATTGGCTCCTAAGGACATCAGTAAATATTTTGTTGTCCCTGTGTTCATGCTGTTCCCTGTGTACACATATTACAACAGTGGATGCATGTAACTTGTCAGTAACACTTCCTGAGTACATCACAACTGTATTCCATTTAAACAAATGGAAACTTTTTTTTTCTGTGGAATCAGGAGTCAAAGTGACAGATAAGACAAAATAGTGTGAAGGAATACATTAATTTCTGTTTTCAATTACTTTTGTATTTGAATCTCCATAGCTCCATCACAAAATAAATGTCTCAGTAGTTGCTGGCTACTTAAACCTGATTGTGCCGCAAGTATCACCATGCAGCATTTGCGGGAGTAGTGAAGATAATCACTACTGTACTTGCTGAAGTGCTCGGTTATGCACTGGTTTAAAGCATCACATTAATAATGTGGTGGTTTGGACTGCAGTGTACATTCAGGTGCTTGGTTTTCTCACACAAAATATTGAACAGCGCTTTGTCTACTTGATTTCATTTGGAGAGCAGCACCCAAAGCACCTCAAGTACTTGAGTCTGCCAACATATAATCAGATTTTTCTACATGTGTGAGCTGATGGCTCCAAGTTTAATATTTAATTTTATTATCTTCAGTATTATCATTCCACATTTCACATACTAATTGGTACAAAGGGAGGAAAACCATCAGAGTAGGGTAGTGATGCAGAATGAAGATGCTTTACCTTCTGGAAATCCTCCCTGAACATTCATTTAAAGTGCTATTTAGCATTAAGAAGGAGCATGCAGTATTTCAAGATTTTGTAAATTTCAGTCTAGCAAAACTGATCAGACGCTTCATGGAAAAACCTAGCTCACACTTTCCTTTACTAAGAACAGAGACCAATGCCTTTAAGCTCAGCCTGAGAGGTAAGAAACAGAGGGTGCACATCACTGACAGCAGTTACAGCGGCATCGCTAACGGTGAAGCAGGTTCTCTCACGAACGTTACAGGACACTGCAATGAGAAAGTCAGGCCTCGGTTCAGTTTGACATGGCAGACTTGGCAACGCCGCCTATTTTCACCTCAAGCTGGGAAACCTCAGGAAAAAAAAAAAAAAAAAAA
>JAAGAY010146271.1:0-31684 GCA_011801015.1 Ardeotis arabs | reverse complement strand
TCATCTCTGTGTGAGGTCGGGAATTTATGGTTATGCCTTGGAGAAATAAGGAATGAACGAGGCTGTGGGACAGACCCATTACCTTCGTGCCAAAGGAGCCGCTTGTGGGGACGCTGGGTTCGCAGCTGGGCCCAGGGCTCACGTTCAGTCACAGCTCCGAGGAGAGGGGGAAGGGGAAAGGCTTTTCCTCGCACCTGGGGCTCCTCCACAGCAGCCTGCGCCCCTGAGCAAGCCGGCTCCTGTCCTGTACACAAAACCTTACACCGTAGTTCTGTGGCCTTCCTTACCAGCTTTCCTCCTATGGCAACATAAAAATACCCTCTTGCTGTACAAAGAACAGCTTCACAGCACCAAGCAGAGGGGTAAAATCGTGTGAGTCAGTCAATTCGATAAAAAATCAAATAATTTAAAGCCCAGCCCCTGGTAAAAACAGCTGTATGCAGAAGCCCGCTGACTGTACCTGGCGTGCTCAGGGGCAGGAACTGAGGTGTCCGGACTGCTGAAAATACAGAATGTTTTGAGATATGTGTGCTTTGCTGTTTTCCTGAACCCATTGAAAAAATCCACACAGACAAGCCACAATTTAAATTCTGGAGAACGATTTTTCTGACACAGAAGCAAAACTCAGTTTTCATTTTAGCTGAGTCACAGATGATTTTGCAGGATGTTTATTGTCAATGAAATGAAGGATTCCTTGTCCTCTGAACAGCTCATTCTCTGCTACGCTGACCGCAGAAGTCCAAGTCCAAGCTGATTAACAATTCTTATATACAGAGACTGGCAAACACACCTGGAATGTTACAATGGATTTGCTTGTGTGTGTACCTGTCTTTTTTACACAGTTGCACAGATCAGACCACTGTTTTTTTGCCTGATTGAGTCACTGCCACAAATGTGGCATGTTAAACCTCGCTGTCTTCAGAAGCATAGAAGGAAGGACAACTGGTGGAGGTGCTCTAGGTAGAAAACTGAGGTCAGGCAGAGATAACCTTCAAGTGGCAATTGTATGCTGATATTAATCAGTATTTTAAAACTTCAGGCATGAAAAGAAAATGTGTTTTGACTTTTCACCCACTGTGCAACTTGTTACGTAGTTTCAACTTGACATACATGGTAGTTTTTGTGTCTTTGGCTTAGTCATGTAATTGTTTTAAAATGGCAGGCAAATAAAAACACAATTAGAAGGAATATTAGCAAATAAATTAAATACTTGTAGGTTTCAGAATAACTTTGCTAGGATTCTAATGAGTCATGACAGCAAAAATGCCACTTGTAGGAAAGATCAATGAAAAATGTAATGCTGTTATAATTTCACTTGAATGTAGTAATGTAACAAACAAATTTACTTTAAAACTTTTTTTTTTCTACTTCTCATAGTCTGTTCTGATGCTTGACGCTTTCAGTGCTTTCTATGAGAATAGCACTGTATGAGAAAAATACAGTAATTGGAAAACTGAGGCACAGAAAGACCTACGTGATTGTTTCAGTGTAGTATTGGAAACGTTGCGTAGGTGAGAATGTGAAACTGAAGTTTCTCCTGACTTACTGTCACTCTTTGCAAACAAAGGTAAGGATAAGAAAGATTGCCAGAGCTTGGCTAAAAATATCTGAGAGCATTTGATCGAGATTATTCAAGTGAAACCTTTTTAAACTCTTTCTTTGAACAAGTACAAACCCGGTAATCGCTAGACAATTAATTGTGTTGATATTAGCAGATTTCTGCTAAGTCCAGACACCAAAATATTTGTTGAGCTGTGTGACTTGGCTTCCTTTTTATCATAAATACACCTAAGCCTCCTAATCTGTTTTTTTGATACTTGCTGTGCTTCTACAGCACAGTGGTCCTTCCTCTAAGACTTACATTTCCCTAAAACTAAATTTCTGGGCATTCTTCAATCCTGAACTCAGTTATTTTGTTTTCTCTTTTCATTTAATCTTTGTTAGCCCTAATCAGCTTGAGGTACTTATCAACTAAAATTAAAAATATATCTTGAGAAAAACCCCAACGGATTCAAGCTATTCAGTATGCACCCCACTTCCAGAAAATCAAGCTCTCCAGTTTTCAAAAGCCTGTGCGCTATTTAGAACCACGGCACTTGATTAATGTGACAAAATTATGCCTTTAATCAGTGTAAACTTTTACAGTTATTGCTGACAAAGTGAAGGTTTAAAAAATCCAAACTATCAGTGATTATCTCTAAAAACTGTAGAGGGCTTTTGTTGGAATTTTTTATTTCACCCTTCCACATATCCCCCCTTGCTTTTGTCAAGATAGTTTCAATGTGGTTTTATATGTACAATGGCTTCACCATAAAAAGCTTCTTTATAATTTCTTAAAGATAGTTACACTAAGAGAACCAGCATCATACCTTTACACCATCTTCTGTCACAGCCGTGATAGCTGAGAAAATAATTATTCCTACTGAAGTACTAGATTGAAGCCACAGAAGAGGTAGCTAGTTTTTCCAGTGCAAGGCTATAACCAGGCCTAAGTCTTGCCTCCTAATACAATGTTTTCTCTACAGTTACACCAAAATAAAATGCATTAAATGTAATGATACAGAGGATCACCTTAAGAAAAGAAAAAATTAAAAAGTGATTTGTCCAGTAAAAAAGCCATGCCTGAAGATATAAGCCTGAATTTGTAATTTATGTGTATTTATTATCTCAATGTACGTAGAATATGTTGAGCATATATTATGGTCATGATACAATGAGCTGTGCATTCTTACTCCTTCTTGAATATTTCAAAAGCCCATTTTTAACTTTGAAAACTGGCCCATCTGTTTGGGCAGTACTTCAAGAGATCCAAATTTATCCAATGAGCACAAGTAGAGATATCACTAGCTAACTTCTTGGCAGTAGTGCACAGCTCTCTGACAATTATCTGTGGCTGAATGTTTTGTGAGGAGTCTTGCCTATTATTATAGCTCGCATTGAATGTTACGTTTAGAATTGCTGTTAAAGTGTCTATCTTTTCTTGCAGATAAGGAAAAGCTCCCAAGGGATTAAATCAGTACTGCCAGTCTCAGTTGTTTCCAGAAGCTGCTTTTCAACCTCATCTGAAATTCCCTCTGTATGCACTTAAACAAACCACAGCACGGTAATACTCTGGTGCTTCCCCTGACTTAATTTTCCTCTTCTGCACTTACTATCAAGAAGCAGATTTGCACTGTGTTTTCTGTTGTTGTTTGGGCTTGGGATTTTTTACCTGTTGAAAAACATGAATAGTTTCATAAGAAACTTGAGTAGGGTGTGGGTTTTATTGCTAGCTTTGACAACAGTGTTTGCTATTTCAGTAGCAAGTTCTGCGGTTCCCTGTGACAGCTTTGTCCTTAGCCCAGAACATCCCCCTGCTGGAATTTTGCCTTGAACTGTAACACAAGAACAGAATTAAATTCTGTGCAGGGTTTTGAGAATAAGAATAATACCCTTCAAATCAATCAAATCAAATGAAGAGCTTATGATTTCTGAAAGGTCATTGTAGCTAAAAACAAATAATTAGGTTCAGCATAGTGCTGATGGGTGGCATGTAGGGCTTGTGAGATGCAGGTCAGACGTGACATACTGGCTTCTGCTCCCTCGCACTAAGGCTGTAGGAAATCAATCATTCAGCAGCGTCTATAATAAACTGTGCGTTAGGTGATGTGAGCTGCACAGGCCAACCTTGAACTTCTATAAGGCATAAAGTTCCTTCCTAAAGAGAACTGTAATAGTCCAGGGTGAATATTACATGTGTATGGATTACAGTGGCTAGGTCTTCATCTGTGGGTCTAAATCTACTAGACTAAATGTAATTGTCTGGGTAGTTATGGGTGAATGAACCACGTAATATACTGCTGCAGTTATTTGTGGAAGTGAATTGATGGGTCTCAGGGAACAGATTTAGCAATGTCAAACATCTGTAATTATAGTATTGTAATGGAAGAAACATTTTTCTTTTAATACATTTCTCTGTTCTTATTAGTCCTTTGTAAATATTTGTGATAATCAATGCTTTATTATTTCCTCCGAAATAGTTACTGTGAAGAGTGGACAACTTTAAACATGACATAAGTAATAAAATATTTAGATAAATTAAAGAGGCAATGTTTCACAACAGCAAAGTACTGCTGATACTTTCTACAGCCCTTTTTCTGTAACTCCACCCTACACAAAGAACATAATTTCTGACTTGATGTATCTTCAGAATACCGCACACAAAGATGTAATTATTATGGAGCGAAGGGTGCAGGTGACTGTGCTACCTGGTACTCCTTGTGCTTATCCAGCACATAGAAGTGTAGTTTCCGTAATGTAAGTTGTTGAGAAATCAGATTCAAAATCCATTAACACTAGTCATTTTGTAGAGTGGGAAACAAAATACAAGCACTAAAAAAGAAAACAACAAGAAATGTAGAACTAAAATGACTTTTCAGCAACAGCCACACCACTCATAAGTCTCAGCCATTTCTGAGCTGCTGCCAAGGACACTGAAGCAATAGTACCAGACAAAGCACAGTAAGTCTCCAGATACACGCAAAGAGAAAGGGAGATGTAGTTATTTTGGGCAAAAAGAAACAACATACCTGGTCAGAGTGAAGGCGGGCAGCATTCTGCTTTTGTTATCAGAGTACAAGGCTGATACATGGAATTTGAAGACAAAATGAATTCTGCATTTTGAAAAAATTATGTATAGAGATTTGTTTGCTTAAATGCAAGCATCTAATACCAGTTTAGATACCTATTCTACCATGCTTTAAGAAGGCATGGGTTTCCTGTTCCTCCTGCGTCACATGTGACAGCCCAGTGTGAATGTTTCAGATATCCTTGGACATTAAATATGGCACCACATACTTGTATTTAGGTGCCTCAATTTTACTCATATGGTTCCTTTTCTGCTTCTGTAACATGCAGCTCACAATAGACCTTCCATGACTTTAGGAAACAAAATTTAAGTCTAGTAACTTCAGACATACTGCATTGTGAAATTGGGTTTTGGAAGCTTTTATTAGATCTAATGAGATTTTTCTCTAATTCTGGGAATAGTAAGAAATTTAAAATGTGACTGTATGCATATCTACATACATGTGAGGAGGGGAGGAATTTTTCTCCTCTACAATCACTAGAATAACTTAGGCCAGATTTACACCCCCAAATTTGCACCAGACCTGATTGAACAAAGTAGTTTCCAAATCAATCTACCTGTGGATGTGCAATTTAGAATGCCTTGAAAATGGGCTCTGAAATGGAAATCTCTGCTGAACCTTAATGATGGAGTCATTACATTGCTCCCAAATGACAGAAAGTAAAACAAACAAATGCTTATCTGGCCATCTGGAATTCCTAAGGTAGTGCCACTGTATGATAACATATCTGCCACCATTTTAATACATCAGCTAGTAGAACATTTAGTATTCTTTGTAATGAATTAATCCCACAGGGTTTACACAGAGAAGGGACATTCACTCTGTCTCAAGAGTTTATTCTGAGAAATCTGTATTCAGGGAATAAGATATTTAATAAACCTTTGAAAAACCAACCTACTGTTCATGTTCAAAAAGCATTGTGCTGACTGCTTGGAAGTTATTATATTAAAAGGTTATTAATGCAAATGTCTGTAATTCAGGAACCCTATCTAACAATGACAATCTCAGCACTTATTATGAACCTAATTATTACAACATCAGTGCACTGAACATTTTAATGTATTTATTCCCTTCATACAGATGAGTAAATGTTTGCATCTTTATGTGCCTGAATGTGTTTGAAAATTAACCCTAAGTGGGTATTCAGAGTACCTGACTTTAAACACTGTACCAAGTTAGGTTGGCCATTTAACATAGAGGCATAAAACTTCCATGGAGAGAAACAGAACATTCCAGAGGTCAACTAAAAAGCACATAGGAGTTTTAGTGCTGACAGCCATCCCAGAATAATTTTTTGTTTCCTCTGACTATGTGGGAAACAGAACTGTCTTCTGACGCAAGCATCTCAGCTGTTGAAGATTAGACAATGCAATTAAATTTGCTAAGTGATTTTCTCAAAATCTAATGGAATTTGTGGCTGAGTAAGGAATGCAAACTCTGAGTCCAAAATTAGTACTCTTAACAAATCAGGCCATCTTTCTTTGTAACTATAATGAAGGTTTCTTGTTTCTAAAAATAAAAAAGGTAAAATGTATTAATACTTCAGTACTCCTGACAATAAGTCAGCTTTAAATCTGGTCAAAAAAGCTATTTTCCTTTGAGCTGGAGAAAAAAGTACCTTTCCTTTGATTGCATGTTTATTGAAGCTGTGCTCTGGAGTTGTTTAGTAGCTACTCTACTTCATTTTAAAAGTGACTTTTTTCTAAATAGTCCTAATTTTACCATGGCAAATAGAACGATTTCATAACACTGAAAGTAAGCAACCTTCTAGTTCACCTTTGTGTATTTATGAAGGAGACATTAAAAAATACATGAATAATAACATACAAGACAATTCCAGACAATTGTGTTACATGCAATGTCTCTGTAAAATCTACTTAAAAATCAAAAAGTCTTACAAAATTTTCCCTTGGGGTGGGAGGGGAAATGAGAAAAATGCTGGCTACTGAACAAGTTCATAAATAATTTGCACCTGACTTCAAAGAAATTTAACAACTAGTGTATCTGTAGCATTTGGGAAGCAGGAGTACAAATTGAGATCATATCTAAAATTAGGAAAAGTGTTATAGCCACTCAACTCTTTTAAATTCAGCCTTCAGTGTTCTCCGTCAGTTCCATAAATTTAGCTCAATCCATTGTACTTGTCTGAGAATTTAAGTATGAGAAAGCAATACATTTTTTTTTTACATTCTTTGAACTTATTTTATAAAACAATAGCAATGCAGCTTTCAGTCTTCTAACCCACTTGAATTTTCATCTTGGTGTCCAAGAAGAACTACTGGACTAATATGTTCGCTTTTAATAATGTCCAGGTTTTTATAAATCCACACTAGACAAAACATTGGTATTCTTTCTCATGACTGGATTTCTGTGCTACTGGATCACTCAAGATGACATACCCATTCCACAAGCACAGTCACATTTCCATCAAATTAGCCGCAACACACAATAAGGAATCTGTAGCAGCTTTATGTTTCTGTGTTGACTTTATGCAGGCTGTGAGAGGACACACGATATCTGAATAGCCTACTGGTAAAAATTCAACCCATTGAAAGTCTCTTAACAAATTTCAACCAATAAAGTGATTTTGAGGATTCTCCTTCCTGTGGCAACTCTTCAAGGCCTGAAGCCTGTTGTCACGGCATGGCCTCAGAGCCAATACCAAGCTCTGACCAAGAAATCATATTAAAGCCAGAATGTGTTGCTGAAGGTGATATATGAAACTTCCTAACTGATAAATTGTACTTTAAGCAAGTGTTAGATGGTGCCTTAACTAAATTCCAATTTACATTCTGCCAGCCTGCATGGTTTTAGTTGGGGAATTTACTTTGCAGTGTAACTGGAGGTAGCCCGTTGAATATTGCATTCAGTTCAGCAGTGGTGAACTGCTTCAGTGGTGAAGAGAGTTAATTGTTGCATGGGCTAAGTTTGGCTTCAGTGCAACTTGGATTCAGGTGAAAATGGCTGTAGTTTTAACAATGTTTTGAGTTTCTAGGGGGAGTAAGAGGCCAACATCTAAATATGAGGCTTCCAAACATTCTACTTTCAAAGTGGCTTTAAAAGAAGGGCATGTTCCAATCTCTTATTAGTGCGGTCCCTTGAGAACATTTCTCCTTTTGTTTATTTGAAGGGAAAATATACCACTGAATGATTTGTTAAGATGTTAAAAACCCATTCCATTTTCTACAGATAGTTTGGCTGGCTCTCCAGCAAGAACGTAGGCTTCTATTATAACATATTGGGAGCTTTTAGAACCAAAGCAATTCATAATAAATTTATTCAGATTGACACATTTCTGGTTACAGTGTCTTCATTATTTCTTCAGAGTTATGAAACATGAATTATATCACTGTAACCACAACACTAGTCAAGGAAATCTAATTTGCCGTGAAGTCTGTTTGTACAGTCATCATGTAGCTCAAGGCATACATTCGATTATTTTCTTGTACTGTTTTTTATATTGGTGTTGTTTCAAAGGCTATAGTGGTATTATAACCTCATTACATCTAATTTGAATAAATATTCTTACATGGCAGGCTCTAAAAATATATAGCTACATAACAAATTAGAAATAATTACATCACTAAAATCTATTAGGCAGACATTGAAGAGAAGTGCATTTCAGATTATTTTATATATTTCGAACACTTTATTTTAAAGCAGTACATGCATTTTATCATCATAGCCAGCAAGCAAGCCAGTATTTTATTCAATTCAAATTAATGCTGAATTAAATTAACACAGCATAGAATTCCTGAATCGTGAGAACACAATCATTGAAATAATCAACATAAACCAAAAAAGGACTTTTTAAAGCAAAATGAAAGGTTCTCTATAAGTATCTTTTCTCTCTTATACTTCGCTTAGTAAATTCTTCTAACAAGAATGAAGTGAATGATAATAAAAAAAAAAAAAAAAAGAAACTGATAGCCTCTTTTACAGCTTCTTAGGATGGAAAGATTTTTTTCCTCTCACTTTGCTGTCAGAAATGAAAGCCTGAGCTGCAATTATTAAAGGTCTGAATTTGCATTTTTCAGCAATGCAGAGAAATGAGAGCAGCTATTGTTATGATCATTATCATTATAAAGTTCTTTGTCTATAGATCTTCTAACAAACTTGTTGGTCAGCTGTTTGTTAGATGCCTTGCCAGTTATCAGATAATCTCATAGCAGATCAAAAAGAACAGCAAATTAAAATACTCACAGACGGTAAATCCTCCATAAACTACAGCAACTGGATGCAGTGCCTAGTACTAGAAGCTAACACAGGAAATTTGCAGAAGCTAAAAATATGTTGATGGATTTGTTTTTAAATAGCTGATAGGATTTTGCCTCCAAATGTGATTCTGTTTCCCCCCAGTCCTTCTTGTTGAGACAGCTGGACTAGACAACCTCTCAGAACTAAAAACTCCCCTAAGCCAAGACCTCTCAAGCTTACTATATTTTGAACAGCTATTTAAGGAAAAATGTTAAAGGCAAAAAGACTCTTGATAAGACCTTGCTGGCCTGAACTACCAGGGAGAAGGACCAACTTGAGAGAACAGAGAGTGCAAGATCCCTTCTGGAGTAGTGGAAGAGGGTTATCTTCTCCGTCAAAAGTCAGATAAGTTCAGATGACTCTTCAGGTAACTGAGCTGACTGAATAAAACAGGCAACCCCTGTGTTACTCTATGAATGAATCTTTACAAACCTGCCTTGGAACATCTCCAAAGACAGCTCAAGCAGACACCCACTGAAACAATGTGTCAGGAGCTTATCTACTAGAAGTACTTGACAGGAAAAAGTGAAAGCCAACCTCCCCTGTTCCTAGGGAGGTTTGAAGTATGTGTATTTTAGTTCCAGTTTTCTCTTGCAAAGTGTATTTACTTGTATTATTTTTCACTATAATCAGATATGTGCACACTCCTAGTCCTTACATGAAGCCAATCTGGAAAGATGGAGCCTCACATAGCATCCTCTGATAAGTCTCTGGCCCATTTCACTCCAAATTCTGTTGCTGCAGCAGTTACTGTGGAAGACTTCAGTGGAGGGCTACAGGTGGCCTCTTGCCACCGGCAGCCTTTTACAGAGCCTTCACCCCAGCGTCTATGCAAACAACTGCCCATGTTCAGTGTGTGACAAGGTAGAACAAAAGAGATGAAGTGATGTAGTGGGTCCTCACACTTTTGCTTTGGAAATGAGGCAAGATTATATTCCTCTGCACAGGCTGTTAAGCAACCAACACCATGGGAGTAAGTGTTTGCTTCCTTGTCCTACATGGGATGGGAGAACAGTGGAAAGACAGCATCTGCATTGGGTGTGGGTTCCCTCAACACCTCTTTGGCTACCTCTGGCAGACCAGTGGCATGGTCACTGTTTGAAAGCTCTTGGTCCACCTTGCTGTGCTATATATGTGAGTCAAGTGGGTCACAGATGTGCTAGAAGGGACACGAGAGGTGGTGTAACACCGCAGTGACCACCGCAAGCATTGCGGAGAACTGCTACATAGATGTGGACAAGGTACTCTGATCTGAAAAGGCCTTCTGAGCTGCTTGGCAGCAGTCATATAGAGCAGTTGAGATATTGCCATTGTTTTCAGAGTTCAGGGCACGAATGCATTTCCAGTGTCCATCTGCTGCATAACTAAAGGAATTGAAATCAGCTAACAGGTACTGCAATTTGTTTTCATACTAGGGTTTCATTTTTCAGGGAGTACTAGTGAGAATATATCAAATTGTTGACCCTTTGCAAGTAGGCTTCAACATAAATTAATTGCTGTGTAAAAAAAAAATGAATTTAATGTTTACAGTGCAATTTGTCACCGAAATGGAGGCTCAATTAGAGTCTCAATGATTTACTAAAGACATTTTAAACATAATGTCCAAACAATGCTACATAAATTAAACATGATGTAATTGAGTGTAACACTAAGTGGCTCATCACTGTTGATTCATGTGGAAATCACAGAAATTTTACTGATCATTATGCATTCATTCAGTATTAATGTAGATACCCTGTGTTCCTCCATAGGGATTCTACTGTTACTCAGCATTCATTAAGTTTTAATGTACCATTAAAAAGGCATCAAAAGACCCATCTAAAAATACTGCCACAAAGTATTAAACATTTAAACAGAGTTAAGGAAACATGCTTCACTTTAACATTGCAATACAAAGTAACTTAATAATGAATCAGCAGAAATAGTTCAGGAGAAAACACTGTGTTTGCAAGACAGACTTCAAAGAATATTTGAACCAAAGGCAATTCTCTCTGTTCCAGATTTCTGGACACTCAGGGGCAAGCTTTCCATCACAGTCCAGGCATCGAGGCCCTACACACATCCTCCCTTGTCTTGTGGGTTTGGCTCTCTGAGCTCAAGGCCAGGCAACAGCAGCTGGTGACCTTGGGAAGAGCTCTTCAGACAGCTCAGCGAGGAGGCTGTAGTCAGGGTTGTCCCCTTCCTGGAGAGCTGCTTTTGGTCTGAGGCTCTAGAGCTTTGTCCCATCTTGAACTACAGTTCCTGCTGCATCCATGCCTGTCTCTAGCCACAGACCTGCTGGTTTGCACCCACAGCCACAGACTTTTCCTCCTCACTATGGCCTTGTTTGCTCATCTGGAGTCTCGGCTGACCCTGGCTGCTGTCTCCAGGCCTGCGTTGCTCCTCACTGGGGGATGATGGGATGGGGCCCTGCCCAGCAGGGTCCCTGTGTTACCACACTGGGTTTTGACTTGCCATCCCTTTGGGAGCAACAACTCTTGGTGCTCACGTGGGATGTGGCATGAATGTTTGCTTGGCAAGGGTTTTGTTGTTGTTGTTAAGCTTCTTCATTTCTCATCTCACTGTTGGAAATCTTACATATTCATGCTTTGATAACTTCCTGGGAAAATTGCTAATGGATGAATTAGAAAAATTAGATGAGCTATTCTAATCATAGTATGTTGGCAGTGGATTTCAATAGAAATTCCCATCAGAAAAGTGGATTGAAATTTCACATGTAAAGGTAGCACATTTTAGCTGCCAAAGCAATCTCATTATTTTAAGTTGAAACTAATGAACAACTATCACAGTAAACTGAGCAGCCTATGTACTGTATCCTCAAGTTTTTAAACTCTTTTGTTTACTGGCCAGAGAACTGAAAAGATCATCTGTGAATGAAGTGACCACATCTGTGAATAAATAGGACTTAGCAATGTTAGTACTTCAGAAGTGTGACACAAACTCTCAAATTCTTGATCTTGTACAGAAGATAGGTGTATCCTGCAGGTGACTCACTGTGGCAAATTGCTGCAAAAGGGGACAGATTTGAAAAATAAGTGTGGCTAAAAGAAAATATCTTCTTCCCAAGATATTGAGAGAAGTGAATCACAAGGCATGCTCAAACCTCCATCTTTGTTTCGATAAACCTTCATGACATCTAACAAGATGGCAAAAGCGTACAAGTCTCAAATGCTTATGGTACAACTCCTGTTATGTAAAGATATGAGTGGCATAGAGAGCATGAATGGGGATTGATGAGTTAATGTCTCTTTCAGAAAAAGGAGAGGATAAAATTAAGCTAGCAAGTGGAAGTTCACAACAAAGATGGTTCTTCAGATAGTGCATCATTAAGTCAAAAAACAACTTATCACACAGTACTGTCACTGCTCAAAGTTTACAGAAGTTGAAAGAATGAGTAGCTGAGTTCTTGAACAAGACAACTAAGACTATTAAATACATAGAAGTCATCTTAATTTAGGTATTCTCAGAGCTAAAAAATTGTTGAAGGTTGAGCATACCTGTGTTACTTTGTGTGTTTTATAATCTTATGTTTTTCCCTAAGCATGAATTTTTGATCATTGTCAAAAGCCAGGTAACAGGCTAAATGAACCTTCAGTTTGACCTAGTACAGGCATTCTTCCATTATGCTCTAAAGCTGGAACAGAATATTGCTTGAAGATACAATGATTAATCACTTGCCTTGGTGTAGCAATTTTTTGTGTTGAAACATGGTTATGTCATCCTAATCAGTCTTCCTTCTTTTTTTTTAAACACTAAACCAACATCATTCCTTTAATCTTTCCTGACATGTTTTCTAAAGGTCTTATAACTCTTGTTTTATTCTCTCTCTTGCCCAAATTGCCTTCCAGCTTAATATTATCAGTCTAAAGAGTCAGAATTCAGTCTAAAATAATCTACTTTTAACCACTTTTTTTCTACTTCCTGAGACAAAAATCATTCCTGCTGGGTTGCAGCTTGATTTCTGCTATGTTCTTTTCCCCACTGATGATCAGGCAACTCACATTTCACATCACCACCAAATTATGTTTTTAAATTAATGTAATAGTTACAAAAGAAAAGACTCACCTACTTGCTTTTGCTGACAGTATGGTCTAGCAGACCCTTCCTTACTTCTCTTTTCAGCCTTTTATCTTTAGT
Source organism: Ardeotis arabs (assembly GCA_011801015.1). Classification (NCBI taxonomy): domain Eukaryota; kingdom Metazoa; phylum Chordata; class Aves; order Otidiformes; family Otididae; genus Ardeotis; species Ardeotis arabs. Next base: position 18,662 of record JAAGAY010146271.1, on the reverse strand, counting down.
GGGCAATGAAGAATATGCTTTTTACACCTACTGACCTTCCAAACACACCTGACAGCCTAGAATATTTCTTTTTTTTTTTTTAATTTTGAAAATTCTCATTTAAAAAAAAAAAAAACAAACCATCAATAGAGACACAGTTTGGATATAAGAAAAATTAAACCCACAATTTCCAGGTAGAGCCCTGAAGCCCACTTTCCCCAAACCTTCCTCTCTCAGGGTCCCTTGTCCTGATGGGCCAGCCCCAGATGAACTCCATGCATACAGCTCATGCCTGCGTCTCATGATAGCTTCAGGTAGAGTTCTCTTACACAGCTATGTGTAAGAGAGTTACCACACAGTTACCAGCTGTTACACAAACTGTAATACTCTCCTCCTCCCACCCCTCAGTTGTCTTGGTAAAGGGAGACTCCGGTGCTAAGTGTCTCTATCAGAGAGCTTTCTGTCCTCAGCACTCTGTAGGTGGTTACAACATGTCAGCTCTTAAGAGCTGGGGCCACCAGCAGCTCAACTGGGCTGTCTCCCAACAGACCTTCTGACCATTCAAGAATTAACCCTAGCAGTACTGCAGCTTTTAATAAGGGTTAGCAGTATGCTAATCCTTGAAAGTGAGGCACATACCTGTGCAGCTGCCTGGGTGTCCATCTTTCTCCCAGTTCTCTACAATTTAAAAAGTCATCTGTAATCCACTTCTTCAGCCTTTGCTTCACCTCTTGGTATCACTTAGGTGCTGGAGTTCAGAATTCTAGCAGCTTGGCACACATACCATAGGGACTTACTTGCTTGGTGCATGCACTTTGTAGCTGCAGGTGTTCCCCAATGTGATCCACATTTGTATGGCCAAATACACTTCAGTTTGCAGAACACAAGTGTTTAATTAGCTTTTAGCATTTGAAGAAATGGAATAGCGTCTACTGATGGGATCAATCATGCTGTTTAACCAAGGTGACCAACTGCAGCTCTCTCCACATTTTTTCCCATCTCCCTGTTTAGTTCAAGCGTTTAATTTAGAAAATTGCAATCAGTGTAACTATTTTAAAGATGATTTTCACTGTAATTTTTGTAAAGCAGAGCTATATAAAGCCTTAAGCAACTGTGAAGTAGATTCACTTGTCTGTGCTTTACGACTTCAGCTTAAGCGTGACTGCAGCCATCATCTTAGTTCTCACCCAGGATCACATAGAGGGGGGGGAAAAAAAAAATCACCAACAACAAAAACCAAACAAAAAAACCCAACAACAACAACAAAAAACTAAAAAAAACCAACAACAACAACAAACCACCAAACAAAAAAAACAGAGTAAACACACAGGCAGATACGCACATATAGCTGGGGGAAATTATGAAATTCTGAGTCCAATAGTAGTTTATTAATTATTTTTTCAACTAGAAATACATTAACCATTAGTAAGTACACTAGTGGTTAATGTACACCAGCACTAGTACACCAAGTACACTAGTACTTGCAAACAGCCACTGTTGGCCAGATTTGTTCTTTAACAGCTGTTGCAACTGCAGGTTCTGTGGACTTAATTCTCCCCCTGCCCTAAGCTGATTGTATGCTTCAACTCCTTTACTCCTCTGGATCTTCACTTTCACATACACAAGCCCAGTCTTTAACACTCCCATTCTTTCAACTATTCTGTCACTTGTGAAAATTTCCTTCTGTCTACTGTACTTTAGTGTGTTCTTGTTGCTCTGGCTATGATGGTATCAAATATCACAGGCTAAGCAAGGTCAGCCCTGCTTAGTACTCAGAGGGAAGACTTTAAACAAGTGCCATTATCCTGTGTGTGGTACAGGAGAGGGTGCTGCATTATTTGTCGCTAGTATTTTGCTTTTTGATGTACTGTGTTACAGATTGGTAAACAGTACTAGAAAACCCTGCTGCATTAAAATTTGCTTATTTATAAAAAACAGGACATAAAAGGAGGACTAAGAGCTCTGTTCAGTCATTAGACATGACAAAGTCAGTTCTGTAGAGGTGGAAACATCAACTTTACAGCCTTACTGTATTCTAAGTAACTATATTCCCCATACTTTCCTTTGACATTTGCAAAATACTGTTCTACAACACTTCAGTGCTACAGTCTACACCTGACTGATAAGTACAAACCAATTATCCACAAACTTCAGTTTCAGTATTTCAAATAATTCCAATCCTTATTTGAACAAAAAACTGTCAGCTGGTAGACTTCTCTAAAGTACTAACTTAACCTGACATTTTGTCTTTTTAGTTAAACATCACTATTTATAATGCATTACTATGTTCTATATATTCCCTCCCTGCTTCTGTATCATCTTACTTCAAAATTAACAAAATTTTCTGATATGCATATTGATGGAGTGCACTCAGTTTTTCCATTATCACCTGCAGGAATTCAGGTATCTGATACCCACATGAAAATAAGGTACCACTGTGATCATCAAACTCTGTGCAGTGGTAATACTATATAACCTCATGCAGTAATCTCTGCATCAAGCCTATAATTTGTGATCAGGTTAAATCTCAGTTCACATACAGAATGTAAATAATGACTAAGCCTAAGCTTCTATGGGAAGTTGCTTTAATGGTTAATTAGTTTCTTTCATATTAGTAATGTTGACTTCCTTATGCAAGTTACAGAGCAGCACTTACTTTCCCATTAGTGTCAGCAGCATACAATGTTCTCATTCACAAACCAGAGCAGGCTTGAATTTACATCTTAAAAATGACTGAAGACAGGTGTAAAGGAGCCAAGGCTACTAAAACAGGAACAACTTAATATTTCAAGAATCACTGACATGGTACAGACATCCTCAGGTGCTGTTCTACTTCACTTAATAAGGGAATGCCTCTAATCAAAGCTACCGTATACATTAAGTGACAGCATTTCATTAATGAATAAAGTGATCAGATCCATCTAATTTTATACTGTTAAATATCTGGGGACCCTTCACACTTAAAGATGCTAAAATATTCTAACAATTGCACATTTGTTCAACATTTAAGTCCAATATGAAATTCAGATTAAAAAAAAATCCAAATAGACTTAGAACTATAAAAAGGTGATGCCCCATTGCTTTGACATTCTCTGAGCATGGTAACAACAGAAGCAGAACCCCCTATACTGGCAATTGCTCTATTTTTAAAGTTTAACTTGAAACTTTGAAGACTGATAGAATATTTAATGAACACTTCTTAGTACACTGCAAATTATTTTCACAGTAAACTAAGATATAGGAGACTTTTACAGATGTACAGTTTAGATAACTTGATGCAACTAGATACCATAGCTGCATAAAAATGCGGACAAATCATAAGATTAAATCTGCAAGTGTTTGATAGCTCTGTAAATAGTTTTGAATATTCCACATGGTGATCTATCTCCATTTTTTGCCACTAAATAACTAAGGGAATATGATACTTAATTAATACGTGGCACAGTTATGCATACTATGAAGAATTATGCCAATACAATGAAATCAAAGTTTTGGGCTTTGAATTTTAGGTTTTTCAGTCTATTCTCTCTAATCGAAGGAACAAGGGAATGGTACATCAGCAAGTTGTGGGTTTTTTTTGGAGGAGTTCAACTACACTGATCTTGAAGCTTCCCCTTCCCTCACCCCAGCCTCCCTTACCTCTTGATGCTCACTTTTTACTGAGAGAGAGTTGGGTCACTATCAATACGTATACCAAAACAACATGCCATATAAGACTAGACTAGAGTGTATTCTTCAGAAATGCCTCATCTCCACTCTGATTAAGTTTTCTTCAGTCTCTTCATCTATTTTACCAGTTGCTCTGAGGAGAATTACAACGAATAAGGAAGAACCTAAGAATTAACTTCCCATCCTACTCCTAAACTCCTGTTTTAAACATTGTTTGGAAATGTCCATGCACTTATGGAAACTAACGCTTTAGACATCACCAAGCAGACCATTTGTTAATACAAAAGACATTTGTTCTTCACATGCAACAGCTGATATCAACAAAACAGCTACTAAAAATACACTCATTGTACAATCATAAACCGGTCGCTGGTATTTGTGTATAATCCCATTGGCTGTAGTATGTTATTGGCACAAGACCATTCTCAAAGTTTGAGAAGTTCACAGAGGAATTGGCAACTGGCTTCCAAATCCAACTATTGGATTCTTTTTGGCACTGGAGTTGTATCTATTTCTGTTGAAGATGACACAGCCCTTATTATTTCCAGGCCCTATGTTATACATGCACAGTCACTCTGAAATAATGATTAACAATAGATGTAGTTAGAATTTCCTAATAGTTTTAGTGTTCTTTTCAGATACAGTTGTTTCTTCCTCTCCCAATGTAAGAGATTTTCTTTCATTGCTATATTAGCAAAAACACAACAATGCCTGCCCTGGACAGGATTGCATTTTCATCATTGTACTGATTACGTGAATAGGGATCACAAGTTATCAGGCTTTCAGAGGTAAGCTTTTAGTTTCTGACTTCTACCCACATGTTCCAAAATGGTACAATATCTGTAGAACTCTGAAGCCAAAACAGAAAACACAAAATATGAAAGCTAGGGGGAGAAGCATCAGTTCCTATTGTAAGACATTGCTGATGAACACCAAATTCTTTCAACATCTTCCACTGGGAAGCAAGTGAACTCATTCCTCAACTGATAATATGCCTGTAGAAGAGTACTCCTTTGTGCATTAAACAGGGAAGGAGCAGAAATATCCTTCTGCCTGTCCTCACAGAAGTGGTGATTCACCAGATCAAGAAAAGCAGAACTCCTTTTTCTCCAACTCTTCCCCTCTCTCCTTCCCTCGCCATTAATTTAATTATCTTAAGTGTCTTGAATAATTTAGGAACAACTAAGTCCATTAACAGTTCTCGTGGTCTTCCCAGGGTGACAGAGGGAGGGGAGAAGGAAGTGTTCATCTACTTCTCTTTCACTTAAACACTAGCTGTTGTACTCTTATGTGAATGTGAGGTTCAATACAGCTAAAAAGAGAAAACTATACATCTCTTCCAAATCTGCTCCTTGACCACACCAAAAATGTTAAGGTGTTAACTTGTGTTAACAAGCAGGAACAGCTGACAAAAAATAATGCAACTTTAGGTACAATACATTGCAATAGATTATTGACACACGGTTCCTATATTAGTTTCCATGTCACACAGCTCTTGCAAAGACGACAAAACAAAATGAAGTATTTTTAAAAAGCATAGTATCCTGTTACTTGCAGATTTCATGTCATTTCAGTAAGGACACCTTTCCTCTCATAAAGCTACATAATCATCAAATTTAAAGAAAAAACCATACACCTTACCTGTGATTTTCAATTGGATTGTATAAAATAATCCACATAGAAATCATCCTTTTCAACTAAAAGCTGTGAAGCATTTCCACTGATATTGCTACAGCTTTGCTTTATTATCGAAACATGATTCATAAGAAATCCGTCTATAACAAGAGATGTTTCAGATTCAGCTATCCAGTCAGCAGCCAAGCCGAACAGAACATTGCAACTTCAGAACCTCAGACCACTGACAGCACCCAGAAAACAGTTGTCGTGCCTGTGAAGATGGCAGCTCCGGTCCAAACGCACTATTTTGACTAGAGCCTCACATCCTGTTAACACGGACACAGACAATTAAATTAAGACACATCATCTCTTCTGCAAAGACCTCTATTTGCTTGGCTATGAACCCATCAATTTAGTCATTTACAGTTACTCCTCGATCTAGTTGTAGCTGGCCAACACCCAGTAGATGCACTCTGGCCAAACATTACATTCAAGGATGTAGACCCTAGTTCTCAACAGCATCTTTTCTTTGTTTCTGTTTCAGAGAATTCTTTCAGCCTTCTCAGCAACTGTGCATTAAAACAGGATCCTAAGCAGCTCCAACTGGAAATGTTTGCTTTAGCTGGTAACAGGTGCCTGTACAAACTTAAAATTAAAAGCATTAGCTGCTCTTGTGTTATATTCTCATCTCTTACCTAGTATGTGTGATCCCATGCCTCTTGGTCCATATCCATGCCATTTTCTTGTCTTCCTCAGAGATCTTCATGCTGTATGCTACAATATGCTAGGGCACAAATCACAAGTAGCTGGGAAAAACTAGGGCACTTATTACTAAATATATGTCCCAAAAAATGGAGACATTTAGAGGTTTAACATCATTCAGCTGCAAGTACGAGAGCTCTTACCTTGGTCTTAAAACTTCTAGCCACAATAATATTATCTAGTGATGCTCTCCCAGCAGAACTCCTCCCTTTTCCAGGTACATCTGTCTTAATTTTTTTTTCTTTTTTTTTTTTTCCCCCTTCTCTTCCTAGCCCTCCTTTACTTGTAAAGTCCTGGAGTCTGAACTATATCAAGGTCCCACTGTGCTACACGGACATCTGCTGCTGCTTCGAAGAACTCATGACAGTAAAAGTGAACGTACCTTTACTGAGGTTTGGCATTTTGTCTGCACAATTACACTGACATTTCATTTACTGCAATATCTTAACTTTCCTTCCCTAAGCATTTTGACTGCCGTTCAAAAGCAGCAAGGGGATTGTAAGTAGTATGGCATAACTGGTTGCCTTCTGTTGGAAGATATCTGTGATACAGGTTGCCCAAACTTTTAAGTATTCTTGGGCCCAAAAGAAAAAGCTGCTTTCCCTGTACATAAGGCATCCACAACAAAAATTTACTGCTGTCTAGCTTGGGCTTGCGGTTGCTAGAAACACTTACTTGTTACTTGACCAGGAATGTTTTCTTGTTTGACCAATGAATAAATGTCAAGATCATCAACAAGAGTTTTTCCGGTAGAATTTAATACAAGAGTATCAGAAAAAAAATGAGTCTCTAGATATACAACAGCAAGATTTTAAAATGTCTTACATATATATGTTAGAAGGAGCAAAGAGAAAGTTTTGCTAAACAATATTGCCAGCTAGTAACAGAAAAATCTCATTGAAGAGTTTCACAGTACTACAGTGTGTGTAGACACTTCAGTTAATTACCAAGCAAGATCAGTTACACAGACAAGAAACCCTGAAATTCAAGTAAGGTGGTTTCAATTCTAATCTCTGTTACATATCATCATAAGATGATATTTGCATTCTGGAGTTCACATAAAAGGGCAATGGACTTTTAACATACGGGACTAAGGAATATACAGGAGTATTGTTTTGCAGTCAAACCAAAGAAAAAAAAAACAACAAAGCACGGTTATTTTGTTATTTGAACTTCCCCCCCAAACCAGAATAATTGGACTTGACTGATTTGGCTGAAATAGTGAAATGTCATCTAGACTTCTATTACCACAGATGGAGATTAAATTAGTCTTCTGAACTAATTTTAGTTACCTTGGCAGAGAATACCAAGGTTTGAAGAAAAAAAACATGTAATCTTCTCTCACCCAAACTACAAACAGGGAGATTCCTTTGGCGGTGCAGCCTCTCTGTGGCAGTTACAGATCAGCATGTTGTATAGGAATGCTTGAAACATGGACTTCAACTATCACAATGAACACAGACACTACAATCCTGGGAGTGAGTTACAATTTTCAACTGTCCCTCAAGACACAGTGAAATCTAGAATGTAAGCCCCAGTTAGAAACTAGAAACAACCCTACCTCTTCTATCTCACTATTTTCAAGTGAAGGATGAAGTGTTCTTTTGCAATCAGACCCTGAAACAGATCTTTTGAACTACCACGTGGGTTCCTCTCACCCTTGATTGGAGGACAGAACAAGGAGAAGAAGGAAGCAGTAATACACATTGACAGAGGACTAAGATGTAGGAGAGAAAACAGGAGAGAACAGCAGTGAACGAATGTCCATCAGCTCTCATTTTTTATTTACTAAGACATTCCTTGAAGGGTTTCAGCATTAAGTTAACACTGTTATTTGTAATCAATAATTGACTCTGTATTAGAAAAGCAATGAGACCTCTTTGAAATTATTGCACAAAAACCTGGCAGCAAACCATTAATGACCCTTTGAAATGCACATATAGATCAGTTTCTGAAACTGAATTACAGAATGCCTCTAAAGTACAAAATAAATATATTGTTAAAGAATAGAAACTAAATACAATTACTTTTATTTAAATCAAGCCCAGAAAGAAAATACTTTAATATGGCAAATACCCCAGCACTTGCTGCATGCATCCATAATCTAACTATTTCATGAGTGTGATCATATTTCCACCCCTCTCCCCAAAATGTATAACCTTGACAAGAAATGCAAAATAGATAAAATATAACATGAAGCATTTTCTTTTAATATATATTCCCATTTTGGTATTTAATGTTTAAACTATAAGTAGATGCTCTCAGACACAAGAATCCTTTCTAAGTGTGTTATTGTGCTGTTTTAAGATTAAAATACTTTACATTAGTAAGTCCAAAGCAGTTCATTATTTAGTTGTACTTCCAGTGAAGAAAAAAAATTCTTCTATTTCATTAAGTATCAAAACTGGGATTTGCTTTTTATCAGTGAGTGACTATATGCTGATGACTACTTTAAAATATATCTAGTTCACAAGAAGTATTGCTTATCCGAGTGCTAGGTAAATACTATATACAGGTACTCAAAGAGTAGATGAGAAACGTCATGTAGTGCTACTGTTAAGAAACATTTTTAAGTAGTACAAAAATTTCCAATAATTTATGTCCTGAAAAAATTGAAGATTTAAAAAATCAAAACACTTATCCCAACTACTCTCAACCGAAGGAACAAAACCATCTATTTTTTAAACAGAAACAAAGTATTGCATATAATTAAGATTTTCTACTAATTACAAATTTAATTTAACAAAGTGATATGTAGGCAGCGTGTGGCAGATTTAAATTCATACAATCTGTTAAAGTAATATACAATTGAAAATTAATGATCTAAAATACTTAGATTGCTTTAAATTTGTAATCTCAGCATAGTGCTACATATTGTTCAGTCTTGAAGGCTAAAATCAAGAATTTCTGATTCTCATTCTAACGTAAGCAAAGCTCATCTGCACCTTCTCTTAAATCTTTTTAGCAGCATAGTCAGCTTTATAAAGAGGAAAAAGGCAAAATATTACCATAATTTAAATATTCTAATAATCTTTCCAAGGCATCAAAAGACCCAGCTTAAAATTCCTGTAACAACTGACAAAAATATATTAACATATACTTGCATTTACACTTTCAAAAATTTGTAGTTAGTATTGAGTTGGCCTATGAAGCAGTAGTAAAGTGCAAAATATTTGGTATAATATCTAGTGATTAGCTTTCGCTTCTGTGGAATACAAAGGACTAAGCCTGGCTCTTCCATTGACAGATATGGTGTTTGAGGGAGGACCAACCTGGAGGTAAGGGAGAGAGGGGAGAGAGAGAAGAGGAAGAAAAAAAAAATAAAAAATGGTCAGTATTAACCTAGCTTTTCAGATTCTTTTCTCTGCCCTATGTTACACAGTATTACTTAAAGGAAACAAATACTGTTAATTCAGTTAGAGTTTTTCTCATTGCAATGAAAGATCTCCTATATGATTTCTGAACAAAGCACATATGCTACAGAAGCAGAAATACTAAAAATTACTTAAAAACATGTTTTACCTTATCTAAAAATTCCGTGCATAATTACCCAAACTAGACATCATTTTTAGTCCTTCTCCAGACCTGGTTGCAAAAAAACCCTTGAAAAATTATCACTAAACCAAATACTTTTTATTAAATGCTGAATAGAATTTATTTCTTACAAAATCTTCTAACACTCCTTAATACCATGGTAATGTTTCCTTTATCAGGAGCAAACTATAACTTTTAGGATAGATAGCACAGACCTGATTTTCAGGGGAGCTGCATAAACCAACAACTCCAATTGGGGTTAATGGGAGCTGTGGATGCTCCACAGCCATGTGAACCACATACCACAGCACACAGTTTTCTCTTCACAATGAAAACATTCTGAAGAGAAAAATGGCTAAAAGGAAAACCTCATTTGACCCATTTTAGGTTCGTAATTACTGAGGGCCCTACTGAACAGAAAAGATCAGCAACATAAAAGGCCACAGATCTCAGCCTTGCATACTCACAACATATTAAGTAAAACACGGGAAAAAATAAAGAATGTGGCTTTTATCTTTTTAAGGATTCTCTCACAGAGCTGAAAGAAAGGCAAGTATGGTATTAAGAGAAGCAAATGCCTCAGACCTCTTTCACAATTCAAGTGGATCAAGTTATGAATCCTTTTACTGAGGGCAGCACAGTAGCTGAAGCTATGAGGTAAATGTATTTTAAAAGTCCTTTCAATACTGGAAATTACTTTTGGATGCAGTAAGTTATTGATACAAAATGCTTCATTCCTCTGTCCTACTACTGCCAGTTCTCCATGTTAAATATAAAATAAGACCATATTTTTATTAAATTTGCCATAGGCCATAGCTCTTTCTGCTGTCAAACATACCTATACCACCGCATAGATGCTCTGGGTAAGAGTGAAAAGAACAGCATGTACAATTTTATGTTTGGCAACACTTCAGTGGGTTCTTCATTGCATTTTTTGTGTATGTGTTTCAGGGGTTTTTTTGAAGCCTGTTTCAGGTTTCTGTGTTGCAGAATGCTTCTCGTTATGTTGATAGCATCTTCATTATTATAATTTCCTCTTAAAAAAATATAGCCCTCTCCTCACCCCCAGCCTCAACTGATACTATACTGAGAAAGAGCAACTTCCACCCACAAAAGAGAAAGCAAGAGGAAAAAGGACTTCAATCATCTTCCTCCCCATGCCGTTCTTATACCTAGACTGATAAAGACTATATGGGTCAAATCCACCCTAAGAACATTTCTACTAGAAAAGAATGAATAACTACATAATGAAGTTTTTCTTTGTTTTCTTTCTAGCAGAAATAGACTTCTTGAATTTTGAAAAGCATATTATGAACTTTTTTTTTAAACAGTTATAAGCTACTGTGCCAACAGCCATGCCTATGCATATTTCCCATAGAATCATAAGACAAAGTTCACACACTGTGCAAAATAAAGTTCCATATTATTCAGAATGTAATTATGCATATGAGGAGAAAAAAACCTTAATAAAAATATATGCAAACAAAATCCAAACAATATTTCTGATAAACCAGATAGATTTGACCTCTAAGTGACTCTGAACAATACAGCATTTGCTTAATCTTATCCTGTTTTTAAAGTGGCTGTGGTTAGTGACACGTAATTAGAAGCAGTAATATGGTGTATTATGTACCACTTATACTGACTAGAGGTAAAAAACTACCCGAGCATGCTTGTAACATTTCGGGGACACTGAATCTTCCTATTCGGTGTAGAAGTGATGCGAGGCCTACAAGTCTCAGGGAGGTTGCTGTGGTGCTACACTGAAACAAAACCTTAGGGAATGGATTGTTCTGATATCCGAGAATTCACTGAGAGATTTTGACCTAGGGAATCAAAGACTTCCCTAAAACAAAAAAAACCCATATATCCAGCCACCACACAATTTGTTTCTTTCAGGTAGGAAAGGGAAGAGAAACAAAAACTACTGAATTTCTTTAACCTTCTGCAATGAGAAATTATTCTTCAATTCAGAATGCAAAATACTAATGCTGGGTCAGGAAAGCTTTGTGTTGAGACTATCACTAAATTGTCTGGTTACAAATTTGAAACAATACAGATTTTTAAAGTGTGCAAAGTTTTACCCAAGGAGAGAAGCATAGGTGAGGAAAGAAAAATTAAGCCACAGTTTTCACTTGAGGGACTGGGGGAAGACAGTCCCTACCAGGACTGTTGATGAAGCATTGAGAAATATCTTACTAATGATATCAAACAGCAGCAGGAGGCCTGAACTACATTTAAGAAGAATTAAGGATCTGATAGAGTCTAATAAATAGAAAAATACAGTCTCAGGAACTTCTGTGTGCTATCTGCCTCCAAAAGACTGCAGCTACTTCAGGTCTAGGGTGAAGCTGCTTAGCCTGCGCCTAAAACCATACCACTTGAAACCATATAAACACAAAAAAATAACTGAATATATTCCTAATTTTATGAAAGGGATACTTAATTGATAACTTAAAGATTTCGAATTCAACCTAGGAAGATTACCGATTGGATTTGTACTGTTTCAAAATATGGACATATCAAGCTTTGCGTGTGCATTCACCAGTTTCTTCTGCAAAACTGAACACTCTTCCCCACCTCCCTTCCTGTTGTTAAGAGACCTCCTGGCAGCACTTCATGCCAGAGCAAACTGCTTTTAGTGTCAGGCATTACTGTGGTAATTTTGAAGGAAGTACCATGATTTCACTGTTATGGACAAAATGATGAAAACTCACCCTTTTCAATTTGGCAGCAGCTTCTCCAGAGCGGATTGCAGCCAGCAAACTCTGGTGGATCTGTTCTGGGTCAGAGCGCTGGACCGTCATCATAGTTTGTCTCTTAGTGGCAGGGGGTGGGTGCTCAGTGGAAGCACCTGACTGCACCTGACTCTTCTGCTCGCTATTCACATTGCTGCCTTTCTATAAAGGGAGAAAGTGGGAGGAAAAAGAAAGCATTTACTCTGAATTAGTCATAAATTGAAAACCAGCACAAGGCTGTATATCAAACTGCCACTGTTCTAGTGCTTGCTTCATTCAAGGTTCCAGAGATCAGACACATTTCCATAATAGCACTAGTTGCTCCCTCAGATAATTAAGCCAGCAAAATTTTATATCTCCATTCAAGTGTGTTCGTGCCATGATCACTTGAATCCAAACTGATCACACTACTCAGAATTAAATTTAAGAAATCAACTCACAGAACCATAAAGAACAAATCATAAGCACTCCAAACATAAAATAGGTATACTCAGTATAAATTATTCTATTTAATTTACTGTTATTTGAAGGAGAGGATGCTAATTATGGCAAGAAATAATTATTTCCAATAATCTGAATGAGGTTGTTTTCACTTTAACATTCCCTGTTTTCCTGTATTTCATTATGATGCTGTGCTACTGCTAGACATCACAAGGTGTTTACACTCTCAATACAGGGCTTTCTGATCAGAGAACAGTTCAGGGACTAGCCTCTAGACTAGTTACAGTAGATGACAGTGGATTAACAGTCAAACAATACTAGAAATAAAGTTTACCTTTTCCATTAGACTGTTTTGTGACTCTCCTGTTACGGTCTGTAAGGGAGGGTTTTTCACTTGAGGCTCGGAGGTAGCTGAGGAGAATTCAGCTGCCGAAGCGGCAGAGGAGAGTTCCACAGGAAATTCTTCTCTCGGTGCCTGGCTAGTGATTGTACGAGTCTTATTGAATGACTGTGACCTTTTGACTGCAGATGAGACAGCAAGAGCAAAAGGGGATGGTCTTGAACTGGAGTACGGCTTTGGAACTGCGAAAGTTCTTAGAGTGCTGAGGTTCAAGGGTGCTGGTGGACAGGAGGAAAAATTTGAAGGTTTATTGCTTTTAACAGAAGTAGTGGAGGATTCAACTTTTTTTCCATCATCAACTTTTCCATCATCTGCTGGAGGAGAGGAAGTACTTGTTTTATGTAAAGACAAAGAAGTTGGATCAGGTAATGAGATTTTCTTTTCCATCTCTGTATTTTTAGCTTCATTTTGAATGGAATTAGGAGCACAAATGGTACTTCTGGCAATTGCAGATGTCACATAATGACCTGAAGCTCTTCGTTGCATCTGCAGATAAAAAGAACTAGGCTTCATTGTAGGACTTAATGCGTTTGACTTGTCCCAAGTCTCAGAAGAAACATTTGCGTTGTCCAAGCTTAGCATCAGTGGGACACACTGTTTGGTAGACTCTGTTTCCATTCGATTGCTCTCAGTAGTAATCTCAGTTCCAGATGTCACAACACGTTCAGAAACGCTGTTCACTCTGTCCAGCAGATCATATGCTGCTGCAGGTTCATTCTGTGAACTAACCTGGAAATGACCCACACTTTTTGGAAGATGAGGAATTTCAGCTTGCACTATGACTTCTTTGGGGTCTTCATGCTTCAGAGAGTTTTCCAAAGTAGATACCTCTTGATCCTTATAATCCGATGGAATTTCTGATTCCCAGCTCTTTGTTATTTCTAAGGATTTTGGAGGCACTATTTTATAAGTAGTCATTCCAATTTTTGGTATGTAATCTCTTGTGATTTCATTAGCGGGCTTAGGTTTAGGTTTGGTGTCCTGTCTATAAAGAGGGTAGCCTTTTACAGGAGAGCCATCTGGAGTTTTTGCAGTTGTTTCTGGATAAGCAAAATTACTGCCATTTATACAAATGTGACTCTGATCCTTTATGGGAATTACTTTTTCACAGGTAGCCTCTTGACTCTCAAGATTTTTTTTTGTTGAAGCATCTCCATCCCCTTGTACTCCATGCATCACTTGAAGAAGGGGGTTGGTTGTATCTCTGTTGTGTTGAGGGACCAGTCCTCTGAATGTGGATGATTCACAACCTTGAGGAACAATAATTTCTTTCTGTGTAGTCCTTCCCAAATCGCTATCTGATGGACCTGTCTGTATTGCAACATCCTGAGTTTTTACCATGTCCAAGCTGGTTTGATTTGTTTTCTCATCTTGCTTTTCTGGATTCAATTGAGGATAATTCCTATGACTTACAGAGATGTCATTTTTACATGCCTGGCAGTTTGATAGTCTGTCAACTTCAAGCTTTTTATTTTCTCTAAAATCTGCTGGTTTAATTTCAGCTGTCTGAAGCTCTTTCTCTTCTTCTGTTGTTTGAAGGAGTTTTGTATCACTATGATCTTTAAGTTGAAGAGAGATTCCAAAATTAATACGAATGCCAAAAAGATTCAACATTCCCCCTTACATCATGAAGCCCCGCATCCAATGGACTGGCTTCACACTGATACTAAAGTTTACTTTTAAAGGCTATTTAAAGATATACTTATCTTTGACTAATATTGCCAAATAATAGTATTATAACTCAGGTATTCTTCCTTAATTAACAGGCTAGCAGTGCTGTGCATTGACTGAGTAGAAAAATCTATTCCAGAATAATTTTTAAAGTGCTAATGAATTTCAGTTGATTATATAAGCATCACTGACTCAAGCTCAAGGACTATTCAATAAGGTAGATGCAATTTTTATTTAGCTCCACACTTTTGCGGCTTCTGTTCTTTAGTTTTAACATTACAAGTGTTATTTGTCAACTATACCTTATGTATTTGTACAAGGGAACAATTAGAAAACATGGACAAAAGCGATTTTCCAACTCTATTTTTCCAGTTGTTTAGCAGGTCTGATAATTCTCGATTTTCTACATCGGAACTAAGCACATCTAGTCCTCTCCAAAACAGGAATATTTAGGTCAAACTGTTTTAAATACAATATTGGGAAAAAATAAATAGTTAAGGAATACTCATTTGGGGTGGTATTTTGAAAGAAAAAAAAAAAGTCTCTCCTCATTTCAAGTATGTTATAAAATGGCAGTTCAAACTTATATCACACATAAATAGGCCTCATGTAGTATGTTGTTATTACTTATAAGCAGAGGTGTACTGAATATAAAACACTATGGAAAGTCTAATATATAAATCTGAAAATCAGTGTCACAAAAGAGTAAAATAGATCACTCAGGTCACTAAATCCATGGAAAAAAAACCATGATCCATTAGACGCACAAGATGTTGTCATTTCTTTACAAATCAGCCTGTCACTTTGTTCTATTTTATGTTTAAAAATATTTGCATTTTCATGCAGAAAACTCATGCTAATTTTACAAGCAAAGAGCAACCAATGGCCTGTCCTTGCCCAGTGTGGTGCAGTGCCCATGTCACTTCATGTGACAGGATAAGCTGTGTCCAGCTCTCCCTCTCAGCACTGCTCCACCCAGATTGCCCTACAACAGCACGATGCAGCTTTGACTGTTGCTATAGAAAGTAATTTTAAAATATTAAAAATAAAAACAAAAAAAACCAAAACTGTAATCAATTCATATCACCTTGTCTCAGAGGATACACCAGAGCTAGAGAAAGTATAAACAAAATAATCTGATGGTAGCAATTCAAGAGTATTGTCATTTTTTCAAAGGAATAGAAAAGTTCTCTTCAACCTTGTTTTGAAGTCTTAAAAATGAGTGAGGACTACTCACCATCGTTTTTATTTTGATCCAAATTTCTAAGCTTCCTGTCTTTTTCAAATGCAGCTTGCTCACTGCTTATCTTATTCTGTAGTCCTCTGCAAAGCACAACAGTACATTAAATATGCTGGTATCATTCATTTCAGTAAACACAAGAAACGATGCAAGAGAACTGGCAATATTCTCCAAACACAGATGGACAAAATAGAATCACTCTGCCAAACACTGGAGTACTCAACAGAATAGATTATTTTTTAAAAAACAAGATAAAATGCTGCTATATTTTACCCAAGTGACATGCAGCTTCACTCTTCTGTGTAAGCAGGTGATCAGTTTTCCTTTCCCTTCTTCCCCTCCTTTTGCTTACTCGTGCAGTTTGAACAAGCCCCTTTCCAGTAACAACTCAGTTTCAGTGAAGCCACAAAGGTGATAGTTTATCATTCATATAAGTGTTCTTAGTGTTAAGCATTCTGACACTCCCAACATTTAAAACATGTCCTTGATTTTGTCCCCAGCACGATACACAGGAAGCTGCATGAGATGCAGACTGCATATGAACATATGAACTGTGCAGTACAGGCTTTCCAAAGTAGTAATGAAAAATTTTCTGTCCCTTTCAAGAAATACCTCAAGAACAACAAAGAAATAGACATCAAGCATGTTACTCGCATACTAAATATTTTGCAAATGCATACAATTTCCATCCTCAGATCACAGTGGACAAGACAGCTGCACAAATGCTGGAAAAACACCTCATCATTTGGGGGTGGAGGGGGAAATATTATGTACTTGACTTAAAAAGGTAAATTAAAAAGGCCAAAATACTTAATATTTCTCTTTAAACAAAACAATCAGAACTTCAAACTTACGTCTGTGTTTAAGATACTTTTATTCTCTGTAGTTATAAATACTGGCATTATGAAGATTCCAATTCATTTGCCAGATCAAATGTATTAGTTGTCAGGAATCAGTGCCTTGTGCAGAAACATCTGCTTTGAATAATTTAAAAATTATAAATTCCTCAATAACCATCCATCCTCATCTTGCTTGTACAGTCCAAAATATACTGTAAGTGTCCAATAAACCAATAAACAGGAGCATACGCTCGAAATTATTGTTGGAAGAAAGTTAAGGTTCAGTCCTACACTCCATACTCTTGCTTATCTCCATTCCCTCGAACACAGCTGAGGAACTGAACTACAAGTATTCACAACAGGCTGAACTGTTTAAAAAAAATAAACCAAACAGCCACAGAACACCATAGAGTATCACAGAATCACACAGAATCACAGAATTATCAAGATTGGAAAAGACCTAAAAGATCATCCAGTCCAACCATCACCAATACTTCTCAGCTAAATCATATCCCTCAACACAACATCCAAACGTTTCTTGAACACCCCCATGGTCGGTGACTCCACCACCTCCCTGGGCAGTGCATTCCAGTGCCTGACTACCCTTTCCGAGAAGTAATATTTCCTAATGTCCAGCCTGAATCTCCCCTGGCGCAGCTTGAAACCATTGCCTCTAGTTCTATCACTGTCTACACGAGACATAAAGAGATACGAGATATATACGAGATATAAATCACTGGTTTTGACTGGAATATTACACATATCCCTGGTGGTGATTAAAAAGCACTTCTTCAAAGTAACTAGATCTTATATAAAAGATCTGAATTATCAAAAAGTTTCCAGAAATACAATGTCAGAGAAATCCTAGTCCTCATTCTAGAATCCCTGTGGTATTTCAGGAAAGAAAGGCTTGCCAAACTCTAGTACATGCTAAATGACACTCACCAGGATTATAGGTCATGAAAGGCTATTACAAATTAGTGGAGGGGGGGAAAGAAGCATCACCAGGACAACTGGCCAAACTGGCCCAGTAACACAGGTCTGGTAATTTGCAAGTTTAAGACAACTTAAAAATAACATTTGGCTGATCCTCCTCCTCATAGATTGCCATAAAGCAGACACATCCAAGCAACTAGCAGAATATTTGTCAGGACAGAGCACCAAAGATTTTTGCAAAGCCCCATTTGGCCTTGGACTGACAAAAAAGACAAGTCAAAGCTCTCCATACTACCTTGAAAGTTCTTGGCTACTACAGCATTCACACATTTTGGCTTCAGTACAACAATTGAAATAGTTCTTTGAATTTAAATTGGGCACAGTAGCCAGTTTAGTTGCCCCAGGGAACAGAGAAATAGTGAATTACATTAACACAATGAGACTTCTCTGGACAATCAACATTTATTTCAAGCAGGCACTAGCTCATGTTGGAAACCTGCTGAGTCAGGTAGTTTAACAAACATGCTGAAGGGCAAAGGTACAGCATCACCAGAAGGGAAAAAGAGTGGTTAAGAAAACTAATGTGTTTATTCTTTAAAAAGAAAGAATTAACTTGTTTTCCTGAGACCAGATGGATCAAGACAGGTCAAGACAACTGGCTAACATACAAAGAAAAGACAAAAGAAAAATTAAAACCAAAACAAATATGCAAGCAATAGATGACCGCCCAGAATAACAGAAAAGGCCAATCTGTTTTTCCTCAACTGTAAGAATGAATTTGAAAATTCTCATTTAACTAATCAATCCTTTTTTTTTTTTTTTTTTTTTTTTTTTTT